>LNAC01001523.1:105533-162930 GCA_002007465.1 Ailurus styani | reverse complement strand
GAATTCCTGGGACCTGATGATAATCGGTCTCCTACTCCTCCGCCATCTTGTCGCTCCTCCTAGCATATTGTTTTTATTTTGAGGATGCATTGACTTCTTTTATCTCCCTGAATAATTATCTCAGGGAGATAATTACTATATTTTTATAGTAATAGATAATATATATAATATATATAATATATTAATAATATATATAATAATATATATAATGTAGTAATAGATAATTACTATAATTACTTTAATATTTTCTTNGTCTCCTACTCCTCCGCCATCTTGCCGCTCCTCCTATACTTCATATTTTTTAATCTTTTTATTTTGTTGTCTGTTTCATGGTTCTGGTTCCTTGATATTTTACTGCCATTTATATTTGAGAGTGAATTACTAAAAGGTTGATCAAAATTTCTTGTGTGTATGTGGGTGGAGGGGAATGTATATAGAACAGAGTGTTTCACTGCAAGGTTATTCCCATATTTTTCCTTTGGAGTCACAATCATCAGCATTTGCTGATTTTTTTCTTTCTTATTATTGTTTCTTTGTGATTGTTTATCCAGAAAAGTAAGCTCATGTGTCCTGTCTGCCTTGGAGAGGATGTCATAGGGTAGAGTAGGATTGGATATACACTTATTTTCTGACATTTGACGTACTTAGCCTTTGAGATTGTGGAAAAATAAAATGTTCCTGGGATTGTTATTGTTTCCATAAAAAGTCTTGGTCCTCTAAGCCCCAGATCTCACACTTTAAGAATTAGATCTCTAACCATTTGTTTAGTTAATTGCTCTGATCTGGAATGACAATAAAACATCTTTTATCTTCACAAAGAGGACCGAATCTTCGCAGCTCAGGCCAGGTCCTGGGTTAGACTCTCGGGTTCAAGGAACACCTAGATGGCTATCCCCTAGGTATGTACATTTCAGGAAGAAATGAGTCTTGGAGACATCTCTGGTGATCAAGTTTCTGAAGCTCTTTTATTGACATACCAAGTGGCTGGAATTGGGACTCAAACCCATCATATTGCCAACGAGATCCTGTCAGGTGGAGCAAGGGACTGCTGCATCTTCCCCTTTCATAAGCAGAGAGAAATCATATTTCTTTATCCTTCACCTATGACATGTCCAACTACCCACATAAGGCGATTGATTTGTCTGTTACATTACTCTAGGGATAAGGACTAGTGTAGTGAAAGTGGAAGAGAGAGACACAAACATATTATTTAGTGTAAAGTATTTAATAAAAAGTATGCCTCTGATCCTGAATAACACATGTGCACATTAAGGATACAATTACCAAAAAGAAGATTAAAAGATCAACAGAGGTCCTGTGAATAAATAGTGTTTCCGCTTTTTAAGACCTCTTTTCACCAATCTACTACCTTTCATGAACTTGTGTTTGCTCTTTCCGCTTACTACTCAGTCATTTCTCATTTATTCCACTGCTTTCTGTCTCCTTATATTTGAATAAGTTTTAAATATTTCTAGGTTTATTAGAGTTTATAATCCTATTTCCCTTTCTCTTTCATGTTTCCTGAGAAAAGAAGTGAAAAAGTTTATATTCCTCCACCTAGATTTTAAAAATATCAGGTTTCTTCTTTTTAATTTTAATTTACAAACCCCCTTTCATAATTTATACTTTCATAATGGAATTCTAGATGATTGATTTCATTCTATAAAATACATATGATTTTGCTACTTTTTCTTTCATAATTTATTCCTTTACTATACTTTGCACAGATATTCTGTTTTAAGATAAAAGTCGCATCACATGAAATGCTTCTATGGTACATGACTCCTTTCTCTTGATCAAATTCTCTTGGCCAGAGAATAAGTGTTTTGCATAAGTCAGTTTTCCCTACATACCCATCTGTTTATCACTCCAGTCCACCCCTTCATAGACACTGATATGGGTTACTGGGTTTCTTAGGAAAGGAAGCAGCATGAGAGCCTTCAGTTTAATCTTTCCACAAAGATTAGATGAGTCTGACAAATACTTGTCAATTATTTTCACAGCTTGAAATTACTTTATTTTTATTTTTATTTTATTTTTTTTAAGATTTTATTTATTTATTTGACAGAGAGAGAGATTACAAGTAGGCAGAGAGGCAGGCAGAGAGACAGGGAGAGGAGAGCAGAGAGCCTGATGCGGGCCTCGATCCCAGGACACTGAGATCATGACCTCAGCCGAAAGCAGAGGCTTTAACCCACTGAGCCACCCAGGCGCCCTTGAAATTACTTTATATTTATCAATTGAGAATTTCACTTAAGAATCTTTCATGCTCATAGATAAGAGCAAGGCAAATCATACATTACCAATAAAAGGAAAAGCCAGGGTGACAGGATGATATTTCACAGCAGCATTTGAGATAATGATATGAAAATCTGTGAGTGTATCTTTCTTTCTTTCTTTTTTTTTTGTTTTGAGTGTATCTTTCTTATAGACCTAAGAAATGGCTGACAGTCTATTAAGACTAAAATGTTTTGGGAGGAGTGACCAAAACAATAATATAAAATATTAAATTACTTGCTTTGAAATAACTGTGTCTAAAAGACAAGTTGAATTGCTTCTGACATTGGGCTCTTTTCCAAAGCTGATTTGGATGTTTATATATCCCCCTTTTGATGAATTCATAATGTATTGACCAGAAACTTTGGTGTGATGACAATAAGAAGACTTTCATAGTATAGGGAAATAGCTAGAAAAGGGAAAATATATTTCTTTATAGAATATAAGTTGGGGCGAATGAGGATGACCAAAAAATTTAAAGGAATACCTGAAGTATAAGATGCTCAAAGGGAGCTTTGCAAAGATCCAACATATTTCTGGACTCTAGAAGGGCATGCATATGGTATATATGCAGGGTTTTGAACATGTCCAGTGCTTTATGAATGTCCAGAAAAGACCCGAGTAGACCCTGAGCTCTCATTTGTGACTGACCTTGAGGCTCTGCATAAGGAGAAAGTAAAGGCCAAGGCAAAGTTGTAAGATGTCTACCTGAACAGCAAATGTGTAGTCCAACATGCACATAGAGCTCTTTGGCAAAGGCTGGGAGATTTATTACTTCTAGGCATTAAAGGAAATCTTTCCAAAGACTAAGCTAGACCACTAAGTGAGCAGAGATGTTAGTGGCTATGCACAACAAAGAATACAGTAACAAATACAGCAGTAAGAAACAGGAAAAACAACAATTCCTGGGAGGAAAAGGAATTTGATTTCCAGATTTCACATTATGTTATTTTGAATGCCCCATTTCCAATGAATAAATTATGAGATGTGGAAAGGAACTGAAAAGAATGACCCATACTTAAGTAAAAATGTAGTCAGTGGAAATCGTCCCTGAGGAAGTTCAGGCATTGGACTTAATAGACAAGGACTTTAAATTATCTATTTTAAAAATGTTCAAAGTACTAAAGGAAACCATGTCTAAAATATTAGAGGAAGTAATAAATATGTATCACCAAATGGGGAATGTAAAAACAAAGGAGTTTATGTTTTAAATGAATCAAAACAAAATTCTAGAGTTGATTTGAAAAATTCACTAGAGGCATCCAACAGTAGATTTATGTTGACATGAATTACCAATGAACTTCAAGATAGGTCAATTAAGATTATCCACTCTGAGGAACAGAAATTTTAAAAAGTGTGGGAAATTAATAGAGCCTCAGAGACTTGTGATTTACTATTTACTCTGCATAAACATATACATAATAAGAGTCCAGAAGTAGAGAGGTAGCAGAAAAAATATTTGAAAAATTAGTGTCCAAAAATTTCCCAATGTAAAGAAAAACTAGTAAATCATAGGTCTGCATAAGCATATACATAATAAGAGTCCAGAAGGAGGGGTGTGGCAGAAAAAATATTAGAAAAATTAACGGCCTGAAATTTCTCAATTTAAAGAAGATAGTTAATTTACACATCCAAGAAGCTCAATGAACTCTAGGTAGGAAGAACTTAGAGATCCATACTAGACACAAATTAACCTGACTTAAAAGTGAAAAAGAAAGGAACTCGAAGGAAGTGAAGAAAATTTATCCATTTTGTTCAAGGGATCGTCAGTAAGCCTACCACTTCACTTTCTACACAGAAACCATGGAAGTTAAATGATTGGAAAAATTATAATAAAGTGCTAAGAGAAAAAGATATACACAAGAATTCTGAATCCAACAAGACTATCATTCCAAAATGGAGGTGAAAGTCAGACATTGCCAGATAAACAAAAACAGAAAATTCATCATTAGCAGATCTGAAGAAATACTAAAGTAAAT
Source organism: Ailurus styani (assembly GCA_002007465.1). Classification (NCBI taxonomy): domain Eukaryota; kingdom Metazoa; phylum Chordata; class Mammalia; order Carnivora; family Ailuridae; genus Ailurus; species Ailurus styani. The sequence goes on along the minus strand of LNAC01001523.1, from coordinate 158,674 downwards.
CCTTCTGGTTTAAGTGAAAACAAAAAGTAATTGAAATATACCTGGAGAAATAAAGAGCATTGGTAAATGTAACTAAATAGATAAATACAAAAATATATATAACTGTATTTTTATTTTTAGTATTTTTCTTCTATCTAAATTGAAAAGCAGATGCATAAAGTAATATTTATACAACTGCACTGATGGATATAATAATGTAAGAAGATGCACTTACTATGACAATAATGGCACAAAGAGGAGATAGAGAATGGAGCTATATAGGTGCGTGGTTTCCATATGTTATTGAAATTAAGTTGGTGCTGATGTGAGCTAAATGATTATAAATTAAGATGTTAATTGTAATCCCCAGGGAAATGACTAAGGAAATCACTTAAAAAATGTAAAAAGAAAGGACAAGGGAATTGAAATAGTACAAAAAAAACATTAATTGAACATGAAAGAAGGCAGTAATGAAAGAATGGGGAACAAAAAAAAATATATGTTTTAAAAAAATAAATAGTAAAGTGACACACAGAAATCTTACCTTATTAGTAATTAAATTAAATATAAGTGGTTTAAACACTACAATCAAAAGACAAGGATTGACAGAATATATATTTTAAAATATAATTCAAATATATGCTGTCTATAAGAGACACAGGTTTTTTTTTTTGTTTTTTTTTTGTTTTTTTTTTAATTATTTGCCCAAGGGGTACAGGTCTGTGAATCATCAGGCTTACATCTTTCACAGCATTCACCAAAGCACAAACCCTCCCCAATGTCCATAACCCATCCACCCTATCCCTACCCTCCCACCCCCCAGTAACCCTCAGTTTGTTTTATGAGATTAGAAGTCTCTTATGGTTGACACAGTTTTGATTCAAAGACAAGTAGATTGTAAGTAAAAGGATGGAAATAAGATATGCCATGCAAACAGTCACAAAAGGAGAGTTTGAGTGGTTATAATAATATTAGACAAAACAGATTTCCAGAAAAAAATAAAGGACATTTTATAACAATAAAAGAGTTAATTCACTAAGAAGACATAACAACTATAAGCATACACGGACCTATCAAGAGAGCCCCAAAATATATGAAGCAAAACCTGACAGAATTGAAGGGAGAAATAAGACAATTCAATAGTAATATTGGAGCCTTTAGTTCCTTACTTTCATAATGAATATCTTCTCCAGGGCACACAGATCATTTTCCTCCATCCTTCAGGAAAAAATTCTATGTTTGGCCATTAAATGTTTCAATACATTTAAAAGATATGAACTTATACAAAGTATCTTCTTTGTTGGAAGTCAATAACAGAAATCTAGGAAATTCACAAATATATAGAAGTTAATAGACTTCTAAATAATAAATGAGTCAAATAAGAAATAAAAGGAAATTAGAAAATACTGAAATGAAATAACCGAAACACAATATTTAAATCCTTTGAAATTCTGCACCAGCAGTGGTTATAGTGAAATGGATAGCTGCAAATGTCTATTTAAAAAAAGAGGAAATACCTCAAATAGATAACTTAAAATTTCACCTTTAGATAGTAAAAAAAGGAGAGTAAAGTGACCACAGAGAAGTGAAAAGAAGGAAGCAATAGAGATTACATCAGAAACAGATGAAAAATGGAATAGAAAAACAATAGAGAAAATTAAAACCAAAGTGTTGTTCTTTGAGGAGATCAACAAAGTTAATAAACCCTTAGCTACACCAACCAAGGAAAAAGAGAGAAGATACAAATTTACTAAATTAAAAGCTGGAAGAGGGGACATCACTACTGACCTCACAGGGTAAAAAAATAAATAAATAAAGTAATACTATGAACAGTTGCATTTCAATGAATTAAATAGTGTAGACATAATAAATTAATTTCTGGGAAGACAAATGATCAAAACTGACTCAAGATTTACAACAGTTAAGATGACTATTATTAAAACAAAACAAAGCAAAGAAACAAACTCAAAAGATAGAAAGTACTGACAAGGATGTGGGGAAATAGGAACCCTTGTACACTGCTGGTAATGTAAAATAGTGCACCTACTATGAAAACAGTATGGAAATTCCTCAAAAAATTAAAGATAGAACTATCATGTGATCTGGCAATCCCACTCCTGGGTACATCTCAAAAGAAATCAAAATATCTCAAAGAGATATCTGGACCCTCATATTTATTGCAGCATTATTCATAATAACCAAAATTTGGAAACAATCCCAATGTCCATACATGGATGAATGGATAAAGAAAATATGGTTTATACATACACTGGTACAGTATTCTATCTTTAAAAAAGAAGGAAATTCTAGCATTTGTGAGAACACAAATTGTCCCAGAAGACATTTTACTAAGTGAAATAAGTCAGATTCAGAAGGATACTCCATGATTCCATTTATATGAGGTACATAAAATAGTCAAACTTACAGAAGCAGAGAATAGAGTGGTTGCCAGTGGTTGGGGAGGGGGAGAAGAAAACGGGGAGTTGTTTCTTAGGCAAAAAGTTACAGTTATACAAACTGAATAAGTTTTTAGAGATTTGCTGTACCACACAGAGTCTATAGTTAATACTGTGTTGTGCCCTTAAAAACTTAAGAGGATAGATCTTATGCTAAGTGTTCTTACACACACACACACACACTCACACACACACACACAAGGGACACAAGAAATGTTTTGGAGGTGATGAATGTGTTTAGAAACTTGTTTGTGGTGATGATATTATATGTGTGTGTGTGTGTGTGTGTGTGTGTCTAAATTTAGCAAAGTATATGATTAAATATGTGAAACTTTCTCAATACAGTTTTTTAAAGGAAATAAATCTGAATAGACCTATCAAGTACAGGGATTTAATTAGTAATTAAAAGCCTTCCTATCAAGAAAACCGTAGACATGGATGACTTCACTAGTGAATTCTACCCAAACTTTAAAGAAGAAATAACACCAATCTCTCACAAACTTGTCTAAAAGAATTGAAGAGTAAAATTGAAGTATTCCAAACACCTTTTATGAGGACGATATTATTTTGACCAAAACCAGACAGATATCACAAGATGAAGACCACAGATCAATATATCTTATGAATATGTATGCCAATATCTTCAACAAAATAGTAATAACAAACCGAATCCCATAATATATGAATTTGACTATACAGCAATGACCAAGTAGGATTTATTCTAGGTATATAAAAATAGGTCAGCACACAAAAATCATGTAGTGTATTATGCCATTTTCAGTGAATGGGCAAAAAAATTTCATGTTCATCTCAATAGATGCAGAAAACAAATTTGACAAAATTAAGCATTATCTCAGCATGAAAACATTCAACAAACTAGGAACAGAAGGTGTCTTCTTCGACCTGGTAAAGGGAATCTATGAAAAGAAAAGAATTCTACTGGTCTATCGTAGCCAAAATGTAAAATAAGTGATATCACTATTGACCCCACTACTTTCCCATGTAACTCTTGTTTTACTTAATAGGTATAAATTTTGTGAATCACCTGCTCACCGACACAACACACAACATCAGACAAGGGGCCTACATTTCTCAAGTTGATTACTTTATTTTTCCAACACAGCCCACTCCTCTGATTCAGTAAATGCAATTTTTAGTAGTGCCTTGATCAAGTGGATGCCTGAAAAAGAACAGGCACTTTAGAGAAGAGAGTATTTGTCAAAGTTGCTGAATAGTCTAAGCTCTCAGAAGGACCAATTTAAGGGTAGTTTTTCTGGGTGCTTAGGTTATGATTAAGAAAGACTGTGAAGCATCTCATTTCCAAATTTACTGATTTTCCTAACATGCCTGAGATAAATATTTTTAAATTAAACTTTTTTTATTTTGGAACAATTATAGATTCATATGCAGTAGTTAAAAAATAATAGAGAGGTCCCCTGTATCCTTTACCCATCTTCTTCAAATGATAACACTTTGTCAAACATTTAGGGTATTGGCAATGATACATACATATCAAGATACATAACATTTCCACCACCACGATGAAGTTACATGTTGCTCTTTTATAGCTACATACATTTTTTCTCACATCCATCCTCTATTTAACCTGTGACAATCACTGATATGTCATCCATTTCTATAATTTTGTTAATTCAAGATTATTGTAGACAAAAATCATATGGAATACTACCTTTGGGATCGGCTTTTTCTACTCAGCATAATACTCTGAAGATTGATCCAGGTTACTCTATAGATGGTTCCCTTTTATTACTGAATAGTATTTCATAATATGTTGGGCAGGGTAATAGCCTACTTAATATGTCTTTAACACCAGATCCTGTGAATATTTTATGTCAAATGGAAAAAGGACTTTGAAGGAGTGATTAAGTTAGGAATCTTTTTTAAAAAAAGATTTTATTTATTTATTTGACAGAGAAAGAGAGAGATAGAGAGAAAGAGAGCACAAGCAGGGGGAGCAGTAGGCAGAGAAAGAGGGAGAAACATGTTCCTCACTGAGCAAGGAGCCCGATGTGGGCCTCCATCCCAGGACCCTGAGATCATGACCTGAGTGGAAGGCAGATGCTTAACCAACTGAGCCACCCAAGTGCCTCGTAGGTTAAGAATCTTGAGAAGATTTGAGATGAGAAAATTATCCTGGATTATCAAAGTTGACCCAGCATCATCACAGGGTTGTCATAAGGAAAAAGAGTGACAGGAGAGTCAGAGAAGATGTAAAGAAGGAAGAAGAGGTAAGTGATTTGCTGTGAGAATGACTAAACCCACTGTTTCTGACTTTGAAGATGGAAGAAAGAGACCAGTACTTAAGGAATTCAGGAGGTCGCTAGAAGCTAGGAAAAGCGAATAAACAGTTTTTTACTGGGGGTATCCAAAACAAACAGTCCTGCCAACACTTGATTTTAGCTTTGTGAAACTCACTTTGGCTTTTTGTTGAGTTCTAAAAGTTCTTTATATATTCCCCCTGATAGTTCTTTGTCAGTTATGTTGTTGCACATATTTTATCCCAGCTTATCTTTATATCCTCTTAACAAGGTTTTTCATAGAACAAAGTTTAGTTTTAAAGAAGTCAAGTTTTCAATTTATCTTTCTGTGGTTCATGCTTTTGAAAACAGTACAAGACCTTTTCTTCAGAGGCCTAAATCCTGAAGGTTTTCTCCTATGGTTTTTCTTCAAGTTGGTGATGCACTTTGATTTTTTTTGTATAAGTAATTTGATTAATTAAAAAGAAAGATGTCTAAATTTTACAACACCATATACTGAAAAGGGAATCTTCCCTCTATTGATTCCTTTCAACCTTTTCAAATGTGTGTTGGGCAAATTTGCAGTTGGTGTGGGTTTGTTTCTGGGTTCTCTCTTCTATTTATCCATGTGCCTATTATTCCACAAATACCACACCATCTAATTTGTTGTAGTTATGAAATCAGTCTTGAAATGAGATACATTAATTCCTCCAAATTCATTCTACTTTTTCAAAACTGTAATTCTAGTTCCTTTGCATCTTAATATAAATTTTGTAATAATCTCTATCTAAACAAAAATCTTACCTATATTTTATTTATTTTTAAATTTTAATTCCAATGTAGTTAATAGACAATTATATTAATTTCAGGTGTACAGTACAGTGATTCCACAATTCCAAACATGACCCAGTGCTCATCAAACGTGCACTCCTTAATCCCCATCACCTATTTCACCCATCCCCCTACCCACCTCTCCTCTGGTAACTATCATTTTCTTCTGTATAGTTAACAGACTGTTTCATGATTTGTCTCTCTTTCTTTTTTCTTTGCTCATTTGTCTTGTTTCTTAAATTCTACATATAAGTGAAATTAATGGTATTTGTCTTCTTCTGACTCACTTTGCCATTATACTCTCGAGCTCCATCCATGCCATGGCAAATGGCAAGATTTCAGTTTTTTGATGGCTGCATAATATTCCAGTGTGTGTGTGTGTGTGTGTGTGTGTGTGTGTGTGTGTGTGTGTGTATCACATCTTCTTTATCCATTCATCTGTTGATTGATATCTAGGCTTTTCCCATAGTTTGGCCATTGTGGATGTTGCTGCTATAAACATTGGCGTGCATGTGCCCCTTCAGATCACTACATTTGTATCTTTAGGTTAAATACCCCGTAGCCTGTAGTGGAATTGCTGGGTCATAGGGTGGCTCTATTCTAACTTTTTGAGGAACCTCCATACTGTTTCCCAGAGTGCCTGTAGCAGCTTGCATTCCCACCAACAATATAGGAGGGTTCCCCTTCCTCTGCATCCTCACCAACACCTGTCCTTTCCTGGCTTGTTAATTTTAGCCATTCTGCCTGGTGTGAGGTGGTATCTCACTGTGGATTTGATTTGTATTTCTCTGATGCCAAGTGATATTGAGCACATTTTCATGTGCCTGTTGGCCATTTTACACCCCTTCTTCTTTATCCATTCACCTATTGATGGAGACTTGTGCTGCTTCCATTAATTGGCTATTGTAAATGATGTTGATATAAAAATAGGGGTATATGTATCCCTTTTGAATTAGTGTTTAGTTGAATGTAGTGAAATTACTGGATAGCAGGGCAGTTCTATTTTTAACGTTTTGAGGAACCTCAATAATACTTTCCACAGTGGCTGCACCAGTTTGCTTTCCTACAAACATTGCAAGAGTGTTCCTTTTTCTCTGCATCCTCACCAATACTTGTAGTTTCCTGTGTTGATGAGTTTGGCCATTCTGACAGGTGTGAGGGGATACCTCATTGTAGTTTTGATTTGCATTTCCCTGATGAGGTGTGATATTGACCATCTTTTCATGTATTTGTTGACCATCTCAGTGTCTTCTTTGGTGAAATGTCTATTCATATCTTCTGCCCATATTTTAATTGGATTATGTTTTTTGGGTGTTGAGTTGTATAAATTCTTTATAAATTTTGGATATTAACCCTTTACCATATATGTCATTTGCAAATATCTTCACCCATTTCATAGGTTGCCTTTCAGTTTTGTTGATTGTTTCCTTTGCTGTGTAAAGCTTTTTATTTTGATGTAGTCCCAATAATTTTTTTTCCCTTACCATAGAAGATAAACATCTAGAAAAATATTGCTGTGGCTGATGTCAGAGAAAATACTGCCTGTGCAGTCTTCTAAAATATTTGTGGTTTCAGGTCTCAAATTCATGTTTTTAATCCACTTTGTGTTTACTTTTGTGTATTGTGCATTTTGTGTTTCATTCTTTTGCATTTAGCTGTCCATTTTCCCCAACACTATTTATTAAAGAGATTTTCAGTTTCCCATTGGATTTTTTTTCCTGTTTTGTTGCAGATTAATTGATTATATAACTGTTGATTCTTTTCTGAGTTTCTATTCTCTTCCATTGATCTCTCAGGTAATCCTGGCCTCATAGAACAAATTTGGAAATTTTCATTCCTCTTCTATTTTTTTAAACAGTTGAGAACGATAGGTATTAACTATTTTTCAATGTTTGGTAGAATTCTCCTATAAAGCCATCTGTTTCTGGACTTTTGTTTGTTGGGTGTTTTTTGATTGATTCAATATCCTTGCTGATAATCAGCCTGTTCAAATTTTATATTTCTTCTTGTTTTTTTTTGTAAGTTATGTTTCTAGGAATTTATCCATTCTTTCCAGGTTGTCTAGTTTGGTGGCATATAGTTTTTCATAATATTCTACTATAATTATTTGTATTTCTGTGGTGTTGTTATTTTTCCTCTTTAATTTGTGGTTTTATTTATTTGGGTCTTTTTTTTCTTTTTTGTAAGTCTATCTAGAGTTTTATTTTACTAATTTTTTTTCACAGAATCACCTCCTGGTTTCATTGATTCATTCTACTATACTGTTTTTGTTGTTTTGTATGTTTGTTTGTTTTAAGATTCTATACCATTATTTCTGCTCTAATCTTTATTATTTTCTTCCTGCTGCTGCTTTGGTTTTTTTTTTTTTTTAATTCTTTTTTTGGTCCCTTATGTGTAAAGTTAGGTTGTTTATTTGAGGGTTTTTTTTCTTTTTTTTTTTGTTTGTTTCTGAAGTAGGACTGTATTACTATAAAATTCCCACTTGGAACCACTGTTGTTGTTGCATCCCAAAGGTTTTGGACCATTGTGTTTCCTTTTTCACTTTTTCCATGTTCTTTTTTATTTCTTCTTTGACTTTTGGTTGGCCCATTCATTGTTTAGTAGCATGCCATTAACTTCCATGCATTTGTGGTCTTCCCAGATTTTTTTCTTGTGGTTGGCTTCTAGTTTCATAGTGCTGTGGTCAGAAAAAAAAAATGCATGGTATGACTTTGATCTTTCTGAATTTTTTGAGGCTTGTTTTGTGGCCTAATCTGTGATCTGTTCTGGAGATTGTTCTATGTGCACTTAAAAAGAATGTATATTCTGCTGTTTTAGGGTGGAATATATTTGAATATATTCTGAATATGTCTGTTAAGTCCATCTGGTCCAGTGTGTCATTCAAAGTCATTGTTTCTTTGTTGATGTTCTCTTTAGATGACCTGCCTCTTAATGTAAGTGGGGTGTTAAACTTTCTTACAATTATTGTATTACTGTTGGTTAGTTCCTCTGTGTTTGTTATTAACTCTTTTATGTATTTGGGTGTTCCCATGTTGGGTGCATAAATATTTACAATTGCTGTATCTTCTTGGTGGGTTGTCCCTTTATTATTATGTAGTGTTCTTCTTTATCTCTTGCTATAGTCTTTATTTTAAAGTCTGCTTTGTCTGATATAAGTATTTTTATTCTGGCTTTCTTTTAACATCTATTTGAATGATAAATGTTTCTCTATCCCCTCACTTTCAATCTGCAGGTCTGAAATGAGTGTCTTATAGGCAGCATGTTGATGGGTCTTGTTACCCTGTGTCTTTTGATTGGAGCATTTAGTCCATTTACATTCAAAGTAATTATCAATTGATATGTATTATTGTCATTTTGGTACTTGTTTTGTACTTATTTTTGTAGCTTTTTTTCCTGATCCTTTCTTCTCTTTCTCACTTTCATGGTTTGCTGGTTTTCTTTAGTGATATACTTGATTCCTCTCTCTTTATTCTTTGCATATCTATTATTGGTTTTTGATTTGTGATTACCCTTAAGTTTGTATATAATATCTGCATTTGACAGTCTATATTCAGTTGATGGTCACTTAAGTTTGAACCCATTCTTTGCTCCTCCCTTCACCTTACACATTTTAGGTATATGGTGTCATATTTTACATCATTTTATTTTGTGAATCTCTTGACTGATTTTTTACAGAAATAATTATTTTTACTGCTTTTGTGTTTCCTACTTTTCATACTCTTACTAATGGTCTTTCCACTTGAAAAGTCCCCTTTAATATTTTTTGTAAGGTTGTTTTAGTGTCATGGAGTCCTTTAGTTTCTGTTTGGGAAAGTCTTTATCTCTCCTTCTATTCTGAATGATAGCCTTGATGGGCAGAGTATTCTTGGCTGGAGATTTTTCCCTTTCAGCACTTGAATATATCACTCCCTTCTGGCTTGAAATGTTTCTCCTGAAGAATCCATTAATAACGTTTTGAAGTTATCCTTGTATATAGCTGTCTTCTTTTTCTCTTGATGATTTCATTATTTTTTTATTACTGCTTTTTTCTGTTTTAATGACTATGTGTCTTGGTGTGGACCTCCTTTGGTTGATTTTGTTGGGGGATCTTGTGTCTCCTGGATTTGGGTATCTATTTTCTTCCCAGATTAGGGAAGTTTTCAACGATAACTTCTTCCAATAAATGTTCTTTCCCTTTTCTCTCTCTTCTCTTTCTGAGATCCCTATATTTGAATGTTATTATGCTTGATGGAGTCACTGAGTTCCCTAAGTCTCTCCTTGTTTTGCATAATTCTTTTTCTCTCATTTCTTCAGCTTGATTACTTTCCATGACTCTGTCTTCTAGTTCATCAGTAGTTCCTCTGCTTCTTCCAGTCTGTTATTTATTCTACCAAGTATATTCTTAATATCATTTAGTGTGTTCTTCATCCCTGATTGGTTCTTTTTTACCTCTCTGTTAAGGGTCTCACTGATATCCTCCACTCTTAAGTCCAGTGAGTATCCTTATGATCATTATTTTAAATTCCGTATCAAGCATATTATTCATATTTGTTTCACTCAGGTCTTGTGCTATGGTTTTGTCTTGTACTTTCATTTCTTCTATCTCCTCATTTTGCCTAACTTTCTGTGTCTCTTTCTATATGTTAGGAAAGTCACCTATATATCTTGTTCTTGAAATTAGTGGGTGGGATATGCACTTTTAAGTAGGTGGTGCTGATCCTCCTATACCCGGATTAGCAGCTGCCTAGAGATAAGGCAGCCAGGTTGCTCCACAAAATGCACATGGAAGGGGGGGCATAATAGCACAATTTATGTGAACTGGTCCTCCACCACAGGGATGTGCAGCCACCATGGAGACCTGGGCCAGGTGGGGTGTTTTATACAGCATGCCTTGGTGAGGGGATGCAGTTTTAACAAAGTGCATATCCTCCATGGTGGTCACATGGACCTCCTGGGGATGGGACCCATAGTGCTGGGACTGAGGCAAGTCTGGCTGGAGGGGGCAGGGTGTGATGTAAGGAAGTTAGGTTGTGAGTGCCCACACTGCATTGGTTTCTTCAGGTGGCTATGTGTATATGATAAGGGATGGGGGTGGGGAATGGCCCCTGCCAGTGCTTTTGTTCCTGGAGAAGTCCCTTAAGGAGCTCTGAGATTAAAAACTAACTAACCCTCCCATAAACCCAAGGTGCCTTTCAAACTACTGCTTCCAAGCTGTATGTTCACAGGCTATTTGCTGTGCTGTCTCTTTAAGGACAGGGGTTCAGCTTCCTGTCACCCTCTGGGCTTTCTCAGAGCTGAGACTCCTCTTTTTTTTTCTGTAAGCACAATCAATAATTTTATTTTATTATATATATAAATATCTTTATATATAAAGATATATAAATATATTTATTTGTATTTATATTTATATATTTGTATTTACATTTGTATATAATATATTGTATATATTATGTTGACTATATAATATATAAATATATTACATTAATATATTTATATTTATTTTTATATAAACAAATATATTGAAATGATATATATCTATCTATAAATATATATAGATACAATTAGATTTTACTGTAGTGTTCCATGATTCATTGTTTGCATATAACACCCAGTGCTCCATGCAATACGTGCCCTCCTTAATACTGATCACTGGCCTACCCCATCCCCTCACCCCCACCCCTAAACCCTCAATTTGTTTCCCAGAATCCATAGTCTTTCATGATTCATCTCCCCCTCAGATTCCACCCCCTTCATTTTTCCCTTCCTTCCCTTCCTTCTCCTAATGTCCTTCATGCTATTCTATACTCTAGAAACTACAGAACACTTATGAAAGAAATTGAAGAAGACACAAAAAGATGGAAAAACATTCCATGCTCATGGATTGGAGGAATAAACATTGTTAAAATATCTATGCTGTCAGAGCAATCTATATTTTCAATGCCATTGCGATCAAAACACCAATTGCATTTTTCAAAGTGCTGAAACAAACAATTCTAAAATTCGTATGGAACCAGAAAAGACCCCAAATCACCAAGGAAATGTTGAAAAAGAAAAGCAAAGTTGGGGGCTTCACGTTCCTGACTTCAAGCTATATTACAAAGCTGCGAACACCAAGACAGTATGGTACTGGTACAAAAACATACCCATAGGTTAATGGAACAGGATAGAGAGCCCAGATATGCATCCTCAACTCTATGGTCAACTAACCTTCGACAAAGCAGGAAAGAATGTCCAATGGAAAAAAGACCATGTCTTCAATAAATGGTGCCTGCTCTGATTTTTAAAGCTCCAGGCTTTAAGGCCTATAGATTGTAAATACTCACAGAATCCCACCCTCTGCTTTCAAAGCCAAATGAATGCTATGGAGATTTCTCTTCCCTTTGTAGTCTCCCAGGTGTGCTAGTCTGTTTCTTGTCCCTCTCTGCAACTAAAGCTCCTTCCCTCCAGTGGCCAGACCCACGGGGTTCATGTTCCTATGGAGTCTTCACCCTTTCTGCCCTCTTAGATGTGTCTTCTTTTCTATATTTAGTTGTGAGTTTGTTCAGCCAGGCTTTGGGTCCTTTCTAGGGTTATTCTGGTGCCAGTGTTATCTAGTTGTATCCAAGGGACAAGCTGAGTTTAGGATCCTCCTACTCTGCCATCTTCCCTGGAAGTATCCTCTTGTCTACATTTTGATAGGAATTATATTAAACCTCTATATCAGTTTGAGGAAGAGCACATCTGTGTTATGCTGAGTCATTCAATTATTGAAAATAGTTGGACAGTTCATGTTTTTAGATCTTTGATTTCTTTCATCAGTGTTAAATATCTCTTCATGTCTTTTGCCCATTTCCTAATTGAATGTTTGAAAAAACATTGAATAATGAGAGTTCTTTGTATATTCAAGAAATAATTTTTTGTCAGTGCTTTATAAACAATTTTCTGACACAAACTAGGTGCCCTACAATTCAGTTTTCCTTTTATAATTCAACATTTAAATATATGAACTTTTTGAGTTAATTTTATATAAGGTTTGGAGTTTAAATCAAAGTTATATTTTTACTATGAAGATCCAGTTACTTCTATAGTTCTTTCATTGAATTGCATTTGTACCACTGCCAAAAATAAGTTGTGTATACTTTTGTGGCTATTTCTGGGTTATCTATTCTGTTCCTATTATCTGTCCATCTCTTTGCCAATATGATACAGTCTTGGTCATAGTAACTACAGCATGGGCCATAATACTGGGTATAGTGATCCCTTCCACTTTATTCTTTTTTTAGAATTGTTTTGAATAAAACAAATAATATTTTATGTGTGATTTTAGAATAATTGTAATTATGTATACGAAATACAAAGATTTTTATAGAAATTGGGTTAAATCTATATGCCAGTTTGGAAGAAGACATTTTTAATATATCGAATCTTCTAATCCATGAGCACAGAATATATTTCTACTGAGTTAGATCTATGATTTCTTTCATCAAAACTTTGTCATTTCAGCATAGAAGTTCTGCACATGTTTTATTGGATTTATACCTAAATATTCATTCATTCATTTCTTTGTTTCTTTGTTTTTATTTATTTATTTATTTATTTATTTATTTATTTATTTATTTACTATCTGGTTTTGGAATCAGGGTCATATTGAATCTTCATAAAATGAATTTACAAGTGTTTCCTCCTCTTCTATTTTCTGGAAGACACTGAGTATAACACATATTTATTTTTAAATATTTGGTAGAATACTCCCATAAGACCATCTGGCACTGGAATTTTCTTCTTTGAAAAATTTAAAATTATGAATCCAATGTTCTCAAAAAACTATAGTTGTATTCAATTTATCAATTTCATATTGGGTGATAGTAGTTTGTGTTTTTTTGCACAAGTCATTGATTTATCTAAGTTGTTAAATATATGTGTAAAGAGTTGTCATAGTAGTGTTTTATCATATTTTTATGTCTGTGGAGTCTGTAGTGATGGTTCTGATTTTTGTAATTTATGTTTTTTCTTTATTTTTTTTATCAGTAATGCTAGAGGCTGTCAAATTTGTCTTCATTTCAAAGTTCTTTATTTCAATTTATTTTATCCTGTGTGTGTGTGTGTGTGTGTGTGTGTGTGTTCTATTTCACTAATTTTTCTTATTTTCTTTGTTTTGCTTGTTTTGTGTTTATTTTTTCCTTTTTTTCCTAAGGTTCTTAATTTGGGGGAATAGGTAACTGATTTTGTCACCTCTTTCTCTTTTTTTATTTTTTATTTTAAGATTTTATTTATTTATTTGACACAGAGAGAGAGATCACAAGTAGGCAGAGAGGCAGGCAGAGAGAGAGGAGAAAGGAGGCTCCCCGCTGAGCAGAGATCCCAATGCAGGGCTCCATCCCAGGACCCTGAGATTGTGACCTGAGCTGAAGGCAGAGGCTTTAACCCATGGAGCCACCCAGGCACCCCACCTCTTTCTCTTTTTTAATGTATGCACTTAATTCTGTAAATTTCCACTTGTCCCTGCTTTAACTATTTTCCATAAATGATACAATGCATTTTTAGCTTTATTCAGTTCTACATATATTTTTATTTCACTTTAGATTTCCTATTTGACCCTTGGATTACTTAGATTTACACTGTTTAGTTTCCAAGTGTTTGGAGGTTTTCCTGTTATCTTTCTATTAATGCTTTCTAGTTTGATTCTAGTGTGGTTATAGAACATATTCTTATATGATTCCAATTCTTTTACCTTTGGTGAGGTTTGCTTTATCACACAAGATATGGTCTGTCTAGCTATTTATTCTGTGGGTACTTGAAAAGAATGCATATTCTTTTTTTTTCTTTTTTTTTAAATTTTATTTTTATTATTTGCCCAAGGGGTACAGGTCTGTGAATCATCAGGCTTACATCTTTCACAAGGAATGCATATTCTTATGCTGGATGGCTTACTCTATAAATGTTGATTAAACCCTGTTGGTTTATGATATTTTGAGTTTGTGTATACCTTTGCTGATTTTCTGCTAGTTGCTCTGTCAATTGTTAACAGAGGCATGTTGAAGCCATCAACTGTAGTAATAGATTTATTTAATTCTCCTTTCAGTTCCATCAGTTTTTACTTCATTTATGTTTTATAGCTCTGTTTTTTGGTGCATTCACATTTAAAATTTTTGTATCTTCTTGGTAGATTGAAACATCATTATATCACCCTGTGTCTGACATTTTTTCTTTGCTCTGAAGTCCACTCTAGCTGATGTAAATGTAGCCATTCTCCCTTTCTTTTGGTTAACTTTTGCATGATATATATTTCCCATTCTTTTTCAACTTATCTGTATGGTTGAATTAAGTAACATGTAATTGATTCATGTTTTTTAATCCACTCTACCAATCTTTATATTTTAATTGATGTCTTTAAAGTATGTGCATTTCATGTAATTATTAATACACTAAGGCTTAAGTCTGCCATTTTATGTTTTGTTTTCTTATTTTTTTTTCTGTTTTCTGCCTTTCTGCAGGTTATTTGAATTTTTTCAGAATTTCATTTTGACTTATCCATAGTGTTTGAGTGTATCATATTTACTATGTATTTGATGGTTGCTCTAGGACTTACATCATATACACATAACATCATACTTTACTGGTGCCATAATTTTACCAGTTTAAGTGAACTGTAGACACCATACGTCCTTTACATCACTTTACCCTCCCCGGTTTGTAATGAACTTGCCTTAGTAATTCCATTATATACATTTGGAACTACATGAGACAATATTATTATTATTTTTATATCCATCATCAAATATAATTTCAAAAAATAAAGGGGAGAGGAAAATCTATTGTATTTCCCCATATTTTTGTTAATGACTTACTTCCTTTCTCCTGTTGTCCTATGATTTCTTTTTTTATTCTCTTTGTTTAGAGATATTCCTCTAGCCATTTTTTTAGAGTAGGTCTAGTGGTAACAAGTTTTTTTAGCTTTCCTTTATCTGAAGATATCTTGGTTACTGCTTCCTTTTTGAATGTTATTTTTGCCAAATACAGGGTTATTTAGTTCTTTCAGCACTTGAAAAATGTGCGCCACTTATGTCTGACCTCCATGGTTTCTGATGAGTAATCCAGTCACTCAAGATTTTTTTTTAAATAAAGTATAATTTTTCTTTCACTAATTTTAGGATTTCTTTTTATCTTCAATTTTCAGAAAGTTTAGTATGATGTGTCTTAGTTTGCATTTCTGCATGCATTCTGCTTTTGTTTTACTAGCTTCTTAATGTGTAAATTTATATCTGTAGCTTAATTGAAAAGTTTTCAGCCCCCCCCCCTTTTTGAGTACTTTTCATACTCACTCTCTTTCTTTATTGCTTCTTGGTCTTCAATGATATGAATGTTAGATTTTTTTATGATAAGCCTACAAGTCTCTGAAAATCTGATCATTTTTCTTTCAGTCTGTTTTCTGTTTTTTTCCCTTGATTGTATAATTTTTATTGTTCTATGTTAAATTTCATGATTCTTTTTTCTGTCCCCTCCATTCTGTTGTTGAACCCATCAATGAGTTTTTTGTTTAAATTTTAGTCTTTCATTTTAATTACATTACTGTCCAGTGGAAATGAAAGTCCCATCTCAACCTTCTCTGTCACCATCTTGGTTGAAGGTGGGGGTAATCTTATTGTAGCCTGTCAAGGGTGAAAGTCAAGGCTCCCCATTCATCTTTGTTGGCATGAGGGGGCTGGGTCCACTGTTTTATCTGTCGTGTTTAGCTAAAGTAGGGTAATTATTGTTAAAAATATTCTGTTTTGATAGGCTGAACTTTTATCCATCCTTTAGTGAGAAAGAGTATGCTTTTGTGGTGTTTCCAATGTTTCTGAGTTGCTGGCTTCTTCAGCTCCAAGTCTGGGCTATATGAGGTGAAAAGACACCTCAAGGAATTTACCATCAAGCCATCCTTTGTGTCCTGATGCGCTAAGGGTCTGCCTTCTTCTCTCTATTTTTCACAGTCTTATGTTGTTTTATGATAATATCCAAAGATTTTTAGCTAACCTAGCAATAGAATTATGGGTGTTTCTCTTGCGTCTTTGCAGAAGTGGGATCTTTGAGATAATTTTTGTTTTCTCCTCAGCCCAGTCAATTCTCATCAAGAGAAGTTTGGGTTTTAGTAGAAAATGGGTTTGTTTTTCTGTTTTCATTCTCAGTTACCAGAAATCTGATTTTTGTGCAAGGGTAGGATTGATACATTTGGAACTATGGCTCACAGATAAAATTAAAAGGTATGTCATGTTTTCCTCTCTATCACAGGTTTAGGTAATTTGTCCACTAAAGAAGAACACACTTGGGGTGCCTGGGTGGCTCCGTGGGTTAAAGCCTCTGCCTTCAGCTCAGGTCATGATCTCAGGGTCCTGGGATCAAGCGCTGCATCGGGCTCCCTGCTCAGCAAGGAGCCTGCTTTCCCCTCTCTGCAAATCTCTCTCTCACTCTCTGTCAAATAAATAAATAAAATCTTTAATAAAAAAGAAGACTGCACTTTTATACTTATATTTTTATAATTTTATAAATTTAATTATATTAATTTTAAATATATTACATATAATTTATATAAAATATATTCTATTAATATAATTTTATAATTTATATTTTATATAAAATATAAAAGTAATTGTATCCCACTATTTTCCTGTCAGCCTCTTACCCATGTGTAGAATGGCATTCCTTTCTAAATACGGAAGCTATAGGATATGATAAAGTCTGCCTTCCTGGACATTCTCCAGCACAGCAGAGAAAGAATCGTATTCCTGAAGTGGAAGAAAAGCATATATTATTGGCAAACTTATTTGCACTTGTGGTTAGGGAACACTGCATTATAAAAAAATAAAAATAATTTTGCCAATAATATATGCTTCTGTTCTAGTTCAGAAATATGATAACTGGAATTCAATTGCTGCATGTTTGGAGCAGAAGATGGAAATTTTTATATTTTGGGGAAGAAAATATTACAAATACTTTTTGAGAATTATGTTTTGCAAAATTGTGTGGTTTATCCAATTTTTTAAAAAAACTCACCCATATGGCACTAAAATTTTTAATGTGAAAGTTTGCCCCATAAGAATTATAAACATATGAAATGCAAATTTTTCAGAATTTGATCACAAGGTCCATAAAGTGAAGAAAAGCTAGCAATAGTTTTTCATTTGATAACACAGTGAGTTAAAATAATGTATTAAAATTCCCATAGCCTCATCCTGAATTTTCTGGGGCATCACAGCTCTTGTGTCTCCCCACTATCAATCCTCTGAGTTTTACTTTATCAACATAAACTTTGAAAGCACTTGAGATATTTACACCTGTGTTCAAGTATATCCTGAGCTTGGAAGGTGGGCAGACAGACCTGGACTCAAATGGTAGTTTAGCCATTATTCCCTGCATGACACTTGGGTAAGGTATTAATCTTACCACATTTCTATTTCCTTGCCTATAAACTAGAGATAATAATATTATCTCCTTATAATAGTAATAATTCTTACACAGGCATATTCCAATGTCAGGTGCATATATGCTCATTATTATAATTTCTGCTATACTGAGATATCACAATGTACAAGGCAGAATATATTGGACTATGTGTACAGTGCCAAAATTTCTCATGTTTTATCAAATTTCTTTTGATCATGGCTCCTCAAATTTTTTGTGCATAGAGCTCTCTTGCTGAATATAAATTATTATCTGCATTCTCCATCTGCATTCACCCAAATGCACAGAAGCCCTACTACTTACCTGAATGAAGTGTGTGGAGTTCTTGTGTTCTCAGTTTATAAGTACTTATTGAGCATCTACTTTGTGCAAGCAGGGTCTGGCCCCTGGTTATATAGCAGTAAACCAGACCCACAGGTGAGCTCTCCAGGTTTTTCTCCTGACCTATTGGGTCAGGTTAGGTTTTCAGATGGGCAGGAGCTTCTGGAATGCAGGTGGGATGGGAAAGACAGTTGTGAGGAATAAGACCTGGTTTATAAAAACCCATATGGAAAAGAGTGTGGTTAGTTTGGGGTTAATTACACAAGAACAGAGAGAAGAGAAAATACACTTAAAACCATGGGTCACTGTAAGCAAGCTATATAGCAGTGGAAAAACAGCTACCACCATCACAGCAGAATTTGCATTCCTGTAGCAATTTTGGATTGAGCACATATTAATCCAAAGACAACAGGTCCTGTGCCTAGGAGTCCATGAGGAAATCATTTTGTTAAAGGTTTTTTATTTCCCCATATTCCATGCTCTCTTTAATGTGATTTTTTAAATTTACTTTCAAATTATACCTATAAATCCTATTTAAATTTGTTTTATATTAAACATTTTATCTAATTATGGCAGTAATAAAAAGGAATTGCACTTCTCATACCAATTTCCATAAGAATTTAGAGTGTAATATGTTATTTTATCCTAGCCATGCACCTGTGTTGTTTTCTTTTAAATAATGTGCCAGAGGTTAGAATAAAACACTATTAATTTATTAAAAGTTTAATAGCAAGAAAATAACATTCTTGTCAGATATGAATAAAAAAGGGAAAATAAAACCCCCATCATTCCCTGATAAACCATGACACTAGGGGAATACTTCCTTTATTAGATGAAAATACTTTACTGCTAATATTTTTATGTAGAAATACCATCCGAATATTAAATTATTCTGATAATGGTCTTTTACTTTTCTTTGGTTTAAAGACATCATCCTTATAATTTAGATCTCTCTTTCCCACATACATTGCCCACCTTTCCCACCAAAATTATGTATTTCATCATACAGGTCATTTTAGTATTTCATGAAGTCATGTGACATTTTCTCCAAACTTCTCACATTGCTTGTGCACCTACCAAGGATTTTTAAAAAAGTATATTTCTTCTACTCTTCTCTGTTGGCCTCCCCCTTCTCCTTTCCTATTCCCCTTCTCCCCCCTCCTTCTTCTTTTCTTTTCTTTAAAATTTATGTTAAAAAATAAAATAAAATTTACATTAATTATTGGTTAATGGAATTTAATCTTCATCCTGAAAGAAAAAATAATACTAAAAGATTTTAAAAAGAAAAACAGAGCTGCTTCATGCTCTACCCTGCATGACTTGAATCACTTTCCATTCTGTACATTCTGCTATTTATCGTCCCATTCCTAAAATATGTTTATATAAAAATTTCTGGATTATTCATTGTAAGACAATGCATAATACTGCCTACCAGAGATGACTAGAATTTAGTTTTCTGCGAACTACCCTCCCCTGTGTATTCTCCACCTCTATTCTCCCCAATTACAAAACAAAATTTGATTAAATATATATTCCCTGCTTATATATTATAACTATGTTATAATCATGTGATTACTGAACTGCACAGAATGTCCTAGTGTGATGTGGTTAATTTTTGGGAGGGTAATAGAAATTTTGTTTGTTCAGGAGGTAACTGCTTTCTTTAAAATACGTAATGTCATATCCATATCACAGTGTTTTATCAGTAATTCTGATTGAGTCATAAAATCCTCTCTAGGTTTGAGTTCTTCAACAGCCCCCTTTGGCCATCTTCTTCAGATTGCTCTCCCTTCGTCTGCTCATGGGGCTGCCCACTGGCTGCGGACCTCGAGTTTCCCTACACCATCATCCTTCCTGTCTTTATGTTGACTTCCTCATCTCTAGGCCAGTCCTTCCCAGTCTTAGGCATCCTCTTCCTTTATTTTGGTGGAACACATTCTCCAAGAACTTTCTGAAAAATGTTTCATAGAAGGTAAATTTTTGGAAAACTTGAATGTCTGAAAATTTCTTTATCTTCACTCTCTTAGGTTGGAAATTTCCCCTCAGAGTTGTACAAACATTATTCTATTGCTGGCTAGATTCTGTTATTGCATGTGGATGGATTCTGTCTCATTTTTATTTACATTTATTTGATTGTGACTACTTCTTGTCTCAACTCCTTTACTTCTTGCCCAGAAAGTTTCTTTTCCCCTTCAGTTTTTGGAATTTTATGATGCTGTGTTTTAAATACAAGTATTATCTGGGTTTTTTTTCTTTCATTTTGCCAGGCACTAGGCAATTCTTAACTATTTGGAAGGTCAATGCTTTAGATTATAAAATTTGTCTCCTATTATTCTTTTACTTAATATACCCACTGTAGTTTTAATATGTTAAGCATCATGCTAGTTTAACATGCTTCTACACATAAGCTTACAAACACTTTTATCTTAATGAAAGAAGATATAACTCAAAAGTTGAATTGTATACAGTGTAGTGTCAATGAGTTAAGCATATGGCTGTTCTTACATGCTTCTATACACATGTTCGGAAACATTTCTATCTTAATGAAAGAATATGTTACCTGAAGGACACATTTTATGCAGTAGAGTTTCATTGAGTCAGTAACAGGTACACTCTAAAGTGCTTCCACGCATACCTTTACAAATACTTATATCATAATGAATAAAGATGTTACATGAAGGAAGATATTTACACAGTGTATCACAATCAGTTGAGCATCTGGTTATTCCCATATACTTCTACATGTATGTTTACATTTTAGTGAAAGAAAATGTTACTTGCAAGAGGTTTTTACACAGTAGAGCTTCAATGAGCTAAGCATGTGGCTATTCTGATATGGTTCTACACATATGTTTACAAACACTTATAATAAAACATAAAGATGTTACTAAAGATACATTATACACAGAGTAGTTTTAATGAGTTAAGCATAATGCTACTCTTATATGCTCCTGCATAAGAGTTTACATACCCCTATCTTAATGAAAATGTCATTTGAAACACGTATTATATAAAGTGTAGTT
The DNA here is from genome assembly GCA_002007465.1 of Ailurus styani. NCBI lineage: Eukaryota > Metazoa > Chordata > Mammalia > Carnivora > Ailuridae > Ailurus > Ailurus styani. The sequence goes on along the minus strand of LNAC01001523.1, from coordinate 137,410 downwards.
TCAATTAGTTAAGCATAGGTCTAGCCACATATGCTTCTAAATATAAATTTACATACACGTCTATCTTAATGAAGAAGGTATTATTCTTCTGTTAGAAGAGCACGGTGTGTACATTGTAGCTCTAATGAGTTAAGCCTACTGCTATATCCATTTGCTTCTACACAGAACTTTACAAACACTTTTTTAAAGTTATTATTTAAATTCCAGTTAGTTAACATGCAGTGTAAAATTATTTCAGGTGTACAATAGAGTGGTTCAGCTTTTATACAACACCCAGTGTGCATCAGAAGTGAACTCCTTATTCCCCATCACCCACTAACCTATTCCCCCAACCGCCTTCATTCTGGTAAGCATCAGTTTATTCTCTATAGTTAAGAGTTTGTTTCTTGGTTTGTCATTCTCTCTCTCTTTTTCATCTTTGCTCATTTATTTTGTTTATTAAGTTCCACCTATGAGTGAAATCATATGGTATTTGTCTTTCTCTGACAGATTTATTTCACTTAGCATAATACTCTCTCACTCCATCCATGTCATTGCAAATGGCAAGGCTTCTTTCTTTTATGGCTAAGTAATGTTCTAGTGTGTGTGTGTGTGGGGGGTGGGTATGTGTGGATGTGTGTGTGTGTACATATGTAACACTTCTTTATCAATTCATCAGCCAGTGGGCACTTAAGATCCTTCCATAACTTGGCTATTGTAGATAATGCTGCTATAAATATCTGGGTACATGTATCCCTTTAAAGTAGTATTTTTATATTCTTTGGGTGACTACCTAGTAGTGCTATTCCTAGATCATAGGGAAGTATTATTTTAAATTTTTGAGGAAACTCCATACCATTTTCCACAGTCACTGTGACAGTTTGCATTCCCACCAACATTGCAAGAGGATTTCCCTTTCTCCACATCCTTGCCAATCCCTGTTCTTTCTTCTGTTGTCAGTTGTAGCCCACTCTGACAGATATAAGGTGACATTGCATTGTAGTGTTGATTTTCAGTTCCCTGATGACCAGTGATATTGAGCTTCTTCCATGTGTCTGTTGGCCATTTGTATGTCTTCTTTGAAAAATGTCTATTCATGTCTTCTGCTCATTTTTATTTTAGTTTTTTTAATTTTTTAATTTTAATTATTATTATTATTATTTGCCTCAGGAGTACAGGTCTGTGAATCATCAGGCTTACACCTTTCACAGCATTCACCATAGCACAAACCCTCCCCAATGTCCATAACCCAGCCACCCTATCCCTACCCTCCCACCCCCCAGTAACCCTCAGTTTGTTTTGTGAGATTAAGAGTCTCTTATGGTTTGTCTCCTTCCCCACCCCATCTTGTTTCATTATTTTTCCCTCCCTACCTCCCAAACCCCCCTGCTGACCCAGCAATCGCACTACTGGGTATTTGCCCTAAAGATACAAAGGTAGCGATCCTCAGGGGCACATGCACCTGAATGTTTATAGCGGCAATGTCCACAGTAGCCAAACTATGGAAAGAACCTAGATGTCCATCAACAGATGAATGGATAAAGAAGTTGTGGTATATATATACAATGGAATATTCTACTCATTTTTAAATTGGATTATGTGTTTTTTGGGTGTTGAGTCATATAAGGTCTTTCTATATTTTTGATACTAACCTCTGATAAGATACGCCATTTGCAAATATCTTCTCCCATTCCATTTGTTGCCTTTTAGTTTTGTTGATTGTTTCCTTCACTGTGTAAAAGCTTTCTATTTTGATGAAATCCCAACAGTTTATTTTTGCCTTTGTCTCCCTTGCCTCAGGAGACATATCTAGAAAGAAGTTGCTGTGGCTGATATCAAAGAAGTTACTGCATTTTCTCTTCTAGGATTATCATGATTTCAGATCTCACATTTAGGTCTTTAATCACATTCGTATGTATGGTGTAAGAAAGTGGTCCAGTTTCATTGTTTTTGCATAGTGCTGTCCAGTTTTTCCAACACTATTTATTGAAAAGACTGTCTTTTTTCCCATTGGATATTCTTTCCTGCTTTACTGAAGATTAATTGATAATATAATTGTGGGTTCAGGGTACCTGGGTAGCTCAGTGGGTTAAAGCTTCTGCCTTCAGCTCAGGTCATGATCTCAGGGTCCTGGGATCGAGGCCCGCATCGGGCTCTCTGCTCAGCGGGGAGCATGCCTCCTCCTCTCTCTCTGCCTGCCTCTCTGCCTACTTGTGATCTGATCTCTCTCTCTGTGTCAAATAAATAAATAAAATTTCTAAAATATAATTGTGGGTTCATCTCTGGGTTTTCTATTTTGTTCTATTGATCTTTGTGTCTATTTTTGTGCCAGTACCATACTACATACCACATACTACAACTTTCTAAAATAAATTGAAATCTGGAATTGTGATACCTCCAGCTTTGTTTTTCTTTTTCAAGATTGCTTTGGCCATTTGGGGTCTTTTGTGGTTCCATACAAATTTTAGGATTGTTTGTTCTAGGTTTGTGAAAATTGTTGTTGGTGTTTGGGTAGGGATTGCATTAAATATGTAGGTTGCTTTGGGTAGTGTAAACATTTTAATAGTATTTTTTGTTCCAACCCATGAGCATGGAATATCTTTCCATTTCTTTGTGTCCTCTTCAATTTCTTTCATCAGTGTTTTCTAGTTTTTTAGAATACAGGTCTTTCACCTCTTTGTTAGATTTATTCCTAGGTATCTTATTGAGTGCAATTATAAATGCTATTGAGTCCTTAATTTTTCTTTTCACTGTTTCATTATCAGTATACAGAAACACAAGAGATTTCTGTACACTGATTTTGTATCCTATAGCTTTCCTGAATTTGTGTATCAGTTCTAGAGGTTTTTTAGTGGAGTCTTTTGGGTTTTCTATATATAGTATCATGCCATCTACAAATATTGAAAGTTTACCTTCTTCCCTGTTGATTTGGATGCTTTTTACTTCTTTTTGTTGTCTGATTGCTGTGGCTAGGACTTCCAGTACTAAGTTAAATAAAAGTGGGGAGAGTGGACATCCCTTTTTGCTCCTGACCATACAGGAAAAGCTCTCAGTTTTTCTCCATTGAAGATGATATTAGCTGTGTGTTTTTCACATACGGTCTTTATTATGTTGAGGTGTGTTCCCTCTAAACCTACTTTGTTGAAGGTTTCTATCATAATTGTCAAATGATTTTTCTGCATCTCTTGAAATGACCACACAGTTCTTATCCTTTCTTTTATTAATGTGATATATCATGTTAAGAGATTTGTGAATATTGAACCATGTTTGCAACCCAGGAATGATTCCCACTTGATTGTGGCGAATGATTCTTTTAATGTATTGTTGGATTTGTTTTCCTAGTAGTTTATTGAGAATTTTTGTATCTCTTTTCAGTAGGGATATTGACCAATAGTTTTCTTTTGTTGTGGAGTCTTCATCTGGTTTTGGTATCAAGGTAATGCTGGCATCATAGAAAGAATTTGGAAGTTTTCCTTCCCTTTCTAGGTTTTTGGAATAGTTTGAGTAGAATAGATATCAATTCTTCTTTAAATGTTTAGTAGAATTTGCCTGTGATTCCATCTAGTCTTGGACTTCTGTTTGGAGTTTTTTGAGTATTGATTAAATTTCTTTGCATGTTATCCATCTGTGCTAGTTTTCTATTTCTTATTGTTTCAGTTTTTTGAGTTTAAAGATTTTTTTTTATTTATTTATTTCACAGAGGGAGAGAGATCACAAGGAGGCAGAGAGGCAGGCAGAGAGAGGGGGGAAGCAGGCTCCCTGCTGAGCAGAGAGCCCGATGCGGGCCTCGATCCCAGGACCCTGAGATCATGACCTGGGCCGAAAGCAGAGGCTTTAACCCACTGAGCCACCCAGGCGCCCAGTTTTTTGAGTTTATATGGTTCCAGGAATTTATCCATTTCTTCCAAGTTGTCCAATGTGTTGGCATATAGTTTTTCATAATATTCTCTAAGAATTATTTGTATGTCTGTGGTGTTAGATGTTATTTCTCTGCTTTCATTTGTGATTTTATTATTGATTTATTATTTGTGATTTTATTATTTTATTATTGTGATTTTATTTATTATTTATTCATTCATTCATTCTTTTTGATAAGTCTGGCTAGAGGTTTATCAACTTTTTAATTTTTTTCAAAGAACCAGCTCTTGGTTTCATAGATCTTTTTTTTTCTATATCTTTTATTTCTGCTCTAATCTTTATTATTTCCTTCCTTCTGCTTGAAGCCTTTAGGCTTCATTTGTTGTTCTTTTTCCAGCTCCTTTAGGTCTTTAGGTATAAAGTTAGGTTGTTTGAGTTTTTTGTTCTGTTTTGTTTGATTGTTTTTTGTTTTGTTTTTGCTTTTGCTTCATGAAGTAGGTCTGTATTGTTATACTTGCCTCTTAGGATGGCTTTTATTGCATCCCAAAGGTCTTGGACTATTGCATTTTCATTTTCATTTGTTTCCATGTACTTTTTGATTTCCTGGTTGGCACACTCATTGTTTAGTAGCATGTTGTTTAACTTCCATATATTTGTGGTCTTTCCAGACTTTTACTTGTGGTTGACTTCAGTTTCATACCACTGTGGTTAGAAAAGATATGTGGTATGAATTTGATGCTGAGGCTTGTTTTATGGCCTAATATATGATCTGTTCTGGAGACTGTTCCATGTGCACTTGAAAAGAATGTGTATTCTGCTGTTTTAGAATGAAATGTCCTCAATATACTTGTTAAGTCCATCTGATCCAATATGTCATTCAAAGCCATTGTTTCCTTGATGTTGTGTTTAGATGATCTTTCCACTGATATAAATGGAGTGTTAAAGTCCCATAATATTACTGTGTTATTATCAATCAGTTCCTTTATGTTTATTATTAACTGTTTTATATGTTTGGATGCCCCCATGTTGGGTGCATAACTATTTACAATTGTTATATCTTCCTTTAAAAAAAGATTATTTATTTATTTATTTGACAGAGAGAGCATGAGAGGGGAGAAGGTCAGATGGAGAAGCAGACTCCCCATGGAGCTGGGAGCCCAATGCGGGACTCGATCCCGGAAGTCCGGGATCATGATTTGAGCCGAAGACAGTAGCTTAACCAACTGAGTCACCCAGGCGCCGTACAATTGTTATATCTTCTTATTGGATTGTCCCTTTTGTGATTATATAGTGCCCTTCTTTGTCTCTTCTTAGAGTCTGTGTTTTAAAATTTATTTTCTCTGGCAGAAGTATTGCTACTCTGGCTTTCTTTTCATGCCATTTGCATGACTAATTTTTCTCCACGGCCTCACTTTCAATCTGCATGTGTCTTTAGATCTAATTGGATGCCACATTTAGATGAGTCTTTCTTTTTTAACCATTCTGAAACCCTTTATCTTTTGATTAGAGCATTTAGTCCATTTATATTGAAAGTAATTATTGACAGATATATATTTATTGCCATTTTATTACTTGTTTTGTTTTTCTTTCTGGAGATTTTCTTTGATGATTTCTTGTTTATGTCTCTTTTGGTCTCTCTTTTGACCTCAAAGAGTCCCCTTTGATATTTCTTGTAAGGCTGGTTTAGTAGTCCTTTAGTTTTTGTTTGTCTAGGAAACTCTTTCTCTCTCTTATTCTGAATAATAGCTTGCTGGATCAAATATTCTTGGGTGCAGATTTTTCCTATTTGGCACTTTGACTATATCATGCCACTCCCTTCGGATTGCTACATTTCTGTTGAGAAATGTCCAACTATCCTTATGTGTTTTCCCTTGTAAGTTAAGGACTTATTTTTCTTGCTGTTTTTAAGCTCTTTCCTTTATTACTATATTTTGCAAATTTAATTACAATATCTATTGGTGTTGGCCTGTTTTTTATTTTGATGTGAGTTCTTTGTGTCCCCTGGATCTAGATATCTGTTTCCTTCCCCAGATTAGAGAAGTTTTGAGCTATTATTTTTTCAAATAAATTTTCTGCCCCCTTTTCTCTCCCTTCTTCTTCTGGGGTTCCTATAGTATGAATCTTATTATGTTCGATGGAGTCACTGAGTTCACTAAGTCTATTCTCATGTTCTAGAATTCTTCTTTCTCTCTTTTGTTCAGCTTCATTACTTTCCTTTAGTTTGTATTCTAGATCACTAATTTATTCCCCTACTTCTTCCAGCCTGGTGTTCATTGAATCAAGCACATTTCGAATCTCATTTATTGCACTCTTCATCTCTTATTGATTCTTTTTTAACTCTTTTATCTCTCTGTTAAGGATCTCACTAATGTCCTCTATTCATTTCTCAAGCCTAGTATCTTTGTGCCTGTTGTTTCAAGTTCTCCACCAGAGATGTTACTCTTATCCATTTCACTTTGATCTGGCCATGTCCTTGTCTTGTTCTTTCATTTAAGATAAATTCCTCCATCTTGGCATTTTTTTTTTAAAGATTTTATTTATTTATTTGACACAGAGAGAGAGATCACAAGTAGGCAGAGAGGCAGGCAGAGAGAGAGGAGGAAGCAGGCTCCCTGCTGAGCAGAGAGCCCGATGCGGGCCTCGATCCCAGGACCCTGAGATCATGACCTGAGCCGAAGGCAGAGGCTTTAACCCACTGAGCCACCCAGGCGCCCCATCTTGGCATTTTTGTCCTAAGTCTATGCCTTCTCTGTGTTAGAAAGGCCTTGAAAATAATGACTTCATGAAGAAGATGTCCTCTAGTGCCCAGGGCCTGGTGCTTCAAAGAGTGTCTCCAGTGTGTGCTGCATGAGCTCTGTTGTTCTGTTTGGGCTGCTCTATCCTTCAAGCCAGTCATCTGCTGAGGCTCTCCTTGCATGCCATAGTCGGTGTTTGGTCTGTGGCCTGAATGTGCTGAGTTTTAACAAGGTGTGTTCTGGTCTGCTTGTGAAATGAGACTTGTCACCACCTCTACTATAACTAAGGCCCTACAGAATTCTGGTCCAGAGAAGCAGTATTGGGAGGGGTTTGTGCTAGTCTTCTGGGGGAAGGGTCTGCTGTGCTGGGACTGAGGCAAGCGTGACTGAGAAGGGCAGTCCTACCAGAGCACAGGGGTAGGGCCTAGTGTATGCAAGTTAGGCAGCCAGTGTCTGGGCTATGATGTTTCCCACAGGTGGCTCTGCATTTATACTGAAGGGCTGCAGAGGGAAATGGCACTGGTCAATTCCTCCGTTCCCTGAGAGGTGTCTCCATGGAAGCTGCCTCCCAGGGATGCACCCTAAGAAGAGTGAATAATCTCCCCACTGTGGGCCCCATGTTCTCTTCAGATTGCTGTTTCCAGGCTATCTGCCTCATGATTAGATTTAAAATGAACATTTTTGGCAGAAAGATCTCATTGGTGAAGTAATTTTGATTAAATACTAAATACTAAATATTACATTTTCTGTATTGTGAAAGCGAGTCTTCATCATAATGGGCATATATTCCTTAGCTTCCAACAAAATTAACAAGTGATATCAACACACGTGAATCTCCTTCTCTGGAATGGAAAGTGATATCTCTCACATTAGATCCATGTTGCTTTTGAAGTGCTTAGAAATTCAGCTACATAAACAGGTCAGTAATCAGTCTTGGATCAGAATTTTTTTCATATTGTTCTTATAAATATTCTTCAAGAGATCCAAGATGGCAGTTGTGCTTCTAAATATTTTTACTCGCAACCTTTGGAAAAAAAAGAATGCAAATTTTGACATAACAGAAATTAATGGTAGTTAGGTCATTAGGAATTCTTTCTTTCCTTCCTTCCTTCCTTCCTTCCTTCCTTCCTTCCTTCCTTCCTTCCCTCCTTCTTTCCTTTTCTTTCTTTCTTTCTTTCTTTCTTTCTTTCTTTCTTTCTTTCTTTCTTTCTTTCTTTCCTTCTTTCTTATATGGAACAGATGGAGTGGGGCTTCTTATTACAGTACTATTTGAGTGATGATGCATTTATCTACAACCAGATTCAGTGTTGGGAGGTATGCACATGATGATGTAATACAGTGTTCTGACTCACTGACTCACTGCACCAACTCCCTGCAGAGAACTGGTCCACACTGACCAGGCGACATCCATTACCAGAGGCATCAATTGAAATTTTTGAGTAAAAATTTCCCCCTATTTTCATATATCAATATAAGTTCTAGTTCTTGTAAGCATTTATCTACCTTAAAACCCTTCAAATATTTGTAGACAAGTCTACGTTCTGAGAAGAATTTTCTTCTCTAGTTTAAATATCCTAAACTTGTCCTCTGTCCCTGGGTATTTCCTCTAACAGGGCACTTTCTGCCTGCTTTCTTTTTAAAATGTGTATTCCAGCCCTCTCACCCTCCCCCCATCTCTCATTTCCTTCCTCAGACAATAATTCAGGACCACCATGTATAAACCAGGCATGGGAACACCAAGGTGACTGCTTGTCCTCAGTGAGCTCACAAATCACAAAAGTGCAAGGAGAGAATCAGAGGGACCAACAGTGCTCATAGCAGTGAGTCAGCACCATGACTGGGATTGGGGCTCCTGTCACACTCATCACAAAAGAGGAGGTGGTCACTGGACCCAGAGAAAAGAGAAGCTCAGTTTTGTATGAATGGTAATATTATTCTAGGGAAAAGTGGGCATGGCCTAAGTTCTGGATGGGGGAGTGCAAGATGAAGACATGAAGTTACATAGCAGGGAAGTATAACGTGGCAGGAGTATGGGATGAAGAAGAAGGTAGAGAGCCAGGCATAGAGAGTCTTTGGAGCTTTTCTTAGTGGTTTGGATTATGTCTTTGAGCAGTGGGAAACTTCCAGAATGAGTTTCACATTACAGAATTAGTAACAAGACAGACACACCTTTTACAATGATGTCTGACAGAAAATGCATTCACATATCTTTATATGAAATAGAGTATTTTCTCGACTAATCATCAGATGTACCAAGGAGAAAAAAATTCAAAAAAAATATATTTTCCTTTTCTCTTAACACTTTAGTATTTGTTGTAGCAGCTTAGCTGATTGTAAACAGAACATCACCATTGATTTCATTTTATTATTTAGAGTTAAGAGTTCACTCTTTAAACTTTTAAGAAGTGACCTGACATGTATAACACCTTCTTCTTCAGGTTTAGAGCCTTTTTTTTTTTTTAATTTTTAGGAAAGTAAAGGCATTTCTGTGTCCTCCTTCCTATCATTAGTACTCTTTAGAGAACTTTCTGGGGTGGAACAGATGTTGGAGGGAGGCCTATGCCTGTTCTTTTGGCTTGACCCACATGTAGAAAACTGTGTGGACATGTCAACCTTCAGCTTTCATGTACTGCAGCCACGAAGCCCATCAGTATGGTCACACCCACTAAGTTCCAACACCCAGTGAGGCACTGGCATTGGACTGGCAAAGCAAATAGCTCCTGCTGTTTCCAGAGGAATAAAGATACTCAATATATTATCACAAATAGTATTACATATAATTTTATTTAAATAAAATGACAGCAAAGGAGAAGTTGATCATCCTATAGGATGAATGTCTCTGCTTCTTCAGCAAAGATAATACCCCCCTTTCTTAGCATTTTTCTTCACAGAGATGATGGAGTGAGTCTTGCAGCCTGAACCTCTCTTCTGTGTCACCTCAGGGGACTTCAGGCTGAAGCCAGACTCTTTATACCAAAAATTAAAGTGATAGGAAGCTTCATTCTCCCTAAGTTTAACTTGTCAGCCAGTCTGATCTTGACTAATTTTGCTCAGCTCTTCTGAATATATACTTCTATATAATATAATTCCCTCTCTCTGTTTCTCTGGACTATGAGCTCATGTAGAACAGGGGCTTCTCTTTATTTTTGTGTCCCCAGCTCTTCCATAGTGCAAGACCCAGGCTCTGTGATTTAGTCTTGTTGGTTTTGGATGAATAGCTGAAGGAATGACTGCAGGGAGCACATCCTCAAGGCTACTGTGCTCTCACCAACATAGTGCCTCATGCTGCCTTTCTTCCTTCTGCTTTTGGTTCTATTTGGGCCCTTGGATGGATTAGATGATGCCTACCTATGGTGGTTCACCAATCCAAATGCTAATGTCTTCCAGAGACATCCTAACAGACACACCCAGAAATTATCTTTTACCAGCTCTCTGGACTTGTCTTAGCCCAGTCTACTTGATGCATAAAATTAACCATCATAACTCCCCAAACAGGTGGTCACCCTACTTATGTCTGAAAACATGCAATAATTAAGCAGGTCTCCCTGTGAAAAGCAGAACATATAGTTGTTTTGTTAAAAAGCTTCTCCTTCTGTTTTTCTGCAAGATTCCTATAGTCAAGCTTTGTAGAAAGGAATTAAGCCTAGGCCTGAGAGGAGAACTATGATGGCATCACCTTATGTGTATAGAGGTCCTTATTGTTTTTAACATGTTTATTAGAATAGATAAGTTGGGCCATAATAGATATGTGCCAAGTCCTGCACTGACGGGTGGGGATACAATGGTGAGCAAAATAGACATGGGGGCCCTTGTGCTTATGGAACAAGGCGAGAAGAGTGGAAGAAAAGCCATTAATCTCACACTCATAGAGAACATACTTAACAGATACTGTAAGTGCTGTATACAGGTGTCATGAAATGTGTAATGGGACAATTTATCTGATTAGGAAAGTCAGAGGAGACTTTGCTGGACAGCTACTAGATGTGGAATGGAGTGAAAGAGCATGTCATGCAGAGGGAATAATATAACAAGGCATGAAACCTGGAGGGAGCATGGCTTATTGGAAGAGCTGATCAAAGACCAGTGAGTCTAAGGAGGAGAATGAAGAAGAGCATGTTGTTGGATGGGGCTGGAGTAGTGGGCTATGGATAGCTTATCCAAGGTTTCTAGGTGATAACAGCTATGGAAAGCCATTGGGAATGGAGGATATGGTGATGGGAATGTGAACAAAATCGTGTGCCAAATCTCTTCCCTTTGAGGTTTCCTGTAAAAGAGGAGCTATAGCTGATGACCAAGAATAGCATGTGCTCCCTCCCCATTGAGATAGTTCAGTCTCCTTTGATAACAACTCTCCCTCTCTGTCTGTCTTCACTTGGGCTGTCATGACAGAACACAGAAAGCTGGATGGTTTAAACAACAGACATTTATTTTCTCAAGATTCTGGAGGCTGGGAATCTATGATCAAGGTCCTGACTGATGCAGTTGCCAGATGAGGACCCACTTCCTGGCTAGTAGATGGTTGTCTTCTTGCTATGTCATTACATGTACTGAGAGAGAAATTCTGATGCCTCTTCCTCTTTTTATAAGAACACTCCTCCCATCATGGGGGCTCCATCCTCATGACTTCATCTAACCCTAATTCCCTCCCAGAGGCCCTGCGTCCAAATATCATCACATTGGGAGGTTAAGACTTCAATATATGAATTTTGGGTAAACACTGACATTAAGTCCATAACACAACCCTTTCAAAGACCATCAAGAAAAAAGGCCAACAATAATGACAACAATAATAATAGTCAACCTTTATGTAGCACTTCCTATGTGTTTGGTATGCTTGTAGGTGTTTTACATATATTCATTTATCCTTCCTACAGTGGCTTAAAAAAAAAAGTAAAAGTCCAACCACTCTCTGTGAAAAGGACTTGATAGCAAAATTATTTTGCTTCAATTTGACTGTGTGGGATATTGGTTAACAAACACCCAGCCTTTTTTTTTTTTAAGATTTATTATTTATTTGAGAGGGGGGTGGCAGAGGGCGAGATAGTGTTGAGCAGACTCCACATTGAGTGCAGAGACCCATCTCACACCCTGAGATCATGACCTGAGCTGAAACCAAGAGTTGGACATTTAACTAACCACCACTCAGTTGCCCTGCACTCTTTCAAATTTAGACCCTCAGATAAATAATGCAGAAGCACTCAGTGAACACCCAGCCTTTCTGCTCCTACTTCCACCTCACCTTTTCTCTTCCTTGGTAACAAGCTAAGTCTTATTCAGCAATTCAGACTCGTAGGTAGCACTTTCTTCCCAGAGGTCACCCTGATGAAAAGTCCTGTCTATGTTCCCCATTATGACTAGTCCCATACTGGTGGGTCCTCGACTGTCTCTCTTATTTATCAGTGAAGCTCTACCCCAAACCCAGTGTGCAGGTCACTATAAAGCTTAAAAAAATATTTGTGGAATAAATGCATGTAATTCTGGCCTTGACATTTGCTAGCATGCCCAAGACTGGTGTATTTCTGCCCAAAGTGTTTTGAATTAAATATCTTGCTCAAATGTCTCCCACATAAGCATATTCCTAGTTACTCATTAACATTGGTCAAACCAGTGCTCCTAATTCTTCTTCCTGGAATATTTGCATATTAAGGTCCTTCAAATATTTGGAAATATAATACCATTACCAATAAGTCTTAAATTTTCAAGTTTCAAAATCCTTTGTTGTCTTCTCTCAATGAGATTTCCTTTATTAGCCTGGTTGGACATAAGTATTTTTATCCATCTCATTCCTCAGAATATTCAACCTTGTTAATAATTTCTACTGGAAATTCTCCTGTTCAGCAATAAACTTTTAAAAATAAGTTTTCCAACCATGAAATGACTCCAGATATAGTCAATTCAGTGTTAATTCTGGGCCCTTAATAGGGATAAAAGACTTCTATTTATGCAGCATAAAGCTATACTAGCAATTTTTTATTTTAATTTTTATGTATTGATTTATTGATCTTTTGATTTTTGCTGGCTTAAAGTTTGTTTGCAGCCCAAACTCTGAGGCCTTTTCTCAAAAGATTTCCAGCTACATGATCTCTTCTTATTCAGTTCTTATGTATTTAATTTTTACTTTTTATCCCTTTAAAATTTCTTCTTAGTTTAAATTGATCACAATAACCTGGGGAGAATATTTTGGGCATTAGCCATCTAAGATATTCCTCTTATTCCACAGAATGCTCAACCCCATAGTTCATGATGTTATGTTCCTACATCTTTACCATATTTTCAAATGTGAACAAATGTTTATGATGTTAGGAAGTATGCTCTCGGCTGATATTAACTTCTATTCTCTAAGCACAACTGTAATCCTCTTTAAACCTCTATAGTGCTCGCCATATAGCTGCCACATTTCTGTGCTGACCACAGCATTCAGTGTCCACAAACGCCTGCTAAAAATCAAGGCATACAGTTTCTCTTTGGCTTTCCTCTAATGGGCAATTCTGGTAGTTCTCTTGAAAGGTGTGGCATGGTTTGCTGTAAACTTTTTTTTTTCACTGATTCCATCTTATTCCTAGTGATTAGAGTATCCTTTATCAGAGGCTTAACAACAACCCAATAATTATTTATTCTTACCATTGAGGAGAGATCATTAGATTTATCAGTTTCCCAAACCTACCATGTTAGGAAAATCATACAGCATGTGCTAGTTTCTAGTGTTCCTTAACCACTATCTTCTCTGCACTTTCAAGGGTTTGTAGTTAACATCTATATGGGGGTAATTCTCTTGAACCTGAAACTTTCAACCTAATTGTAACAACTAAATGTTGCCTTCCACAGCTAAAACTTCTTGGAAGTCCATGTTAGACTTACATTTTCCTGGACACCCTGAATCTCTCATTATTTCTAAAGCTCACTAGGGAGCACCATCTCCTGTTCTAAAATTCTCCTGCCTCCTATTGCTTTACTGGGCTTCACTTAGCATTAACACTGATTGCTATCTTTAACTTCTATTTTTATATTTGACCAAGTTCTAAGACTTGGTAATCTTACCTATCTGGCATCTGTGTCCTCCTTTTAAATCCCAAGGTCGAATTCAGGTTCTTATATCCTCTTGCCTGGGGCATTCCCAATATCTCCAGACCCTGGCAGTTGCTTCTCTTCCCATATGTTGCAGCAGATCCAGTTTGCTGAAGCACAGATTTTATCCTGGTATTTTCCTTTTCAAATGGTTTCAGAGTTTCTCCATTTCCTGTGGAATCAAGTCTTCCTTTTCTGCCTCTTCCTGGCCTTAGTGTGTTAAATCCACATGAAAATCTTCATTCTGTCACCCACTTCACATTCCTTTGGTGTCAGACTGAAGTATATGACTTGATTCATTCTGCTGGTCAACCTTGTTTATTCCTTCCATCCAGAAGGCTGGGAAAACCTAAGAGGGAGGCAGCAAGGAGATTGGGTTCAGACTCTCATGCCAGATAACTCCTTGAAATGTATTCTCCTTACTAACAGAATGGAAATATCTATTAAAAAATATTAGTAGGTTTGTAAAATGTGGCTGAGAGTCCTGACAACAGTGCCGAGAATGTGATAAACTCTTGCTGTTTAAATGCATGTGGTTGCCCAGTTTAGGAGATTGAAGTGTTTGTTATTTCAAGTACTATAACTTAACTCCAGTGAGCCTCAGTTATCTCATTGAAGAGATGGTTGGTCATAAGGATAAAGAGCAAGTTTGCAGTTAGACAGACCTGGGTTTGAGGCTCAGCTAAACCACCTGTTGGCTCTATGACCAAAAGAAAGCTATTTAGAGTTAGTTATAAGAGGCCAGTTATCACACCCTTTTAATGAAATGCCTTGTAAACAGTTTAAAAAGAATTGTTGAATAAATGGAATCCTGAAAATGGTCAAAGAAAGATGAACTGGAACACAGCACTATCACTTTCTATTTAAATTAATGTGAGCAAGGCACTTGACTCCTCTCTATTTCACTTTTCTCATATGAAAGTGTAAGGATCAATGAAATAATGCATGTAAATAAAGCAGCATGATCAAACTTATTTGGCACTCATTAAATGTTAATTGTTTTTTTTTTTTTTTTAATTTTATTTTTATTATTTGCCCAAGGGGTACAGGTCTGTGAATCATCAGGCTTACATCTTTCACAGCCCTCACCAAAGCACAAACCCTCCCCAATGTCCATAACCCATCCACCCTATCCCTACCCTCCCACCCCCCAGTAACCCTCAGTTTGTTTTATGAGATTAGAAGTCTCTTATGGTTTGTCTCCTTCCCCATCCCATCTTGTTTCATTATTTTTCCCTCCCTACCCCCCACAACCCCCCACCCTGCCCCTCAAGTTCCTCATATCAGAGAGATCATATGATAATTGTCTTTCTCTGATTGACTTATTTCGCTCAGCATAATACCCTCCAGTTCCATCCATGTCGTTGCGAATGGCAAGATTTCGTTTCTTTTGATAGCTGCATAATATTCCATTGTATATATATACCACATCTTCTTTATCCATTCATCTGTTGATGGACATCTAGGTTCTTTCCATAGTTTGGCTATTGTGGACATTGCTGCTATAAACATTCGGGTGCACGTGCCCCTGAGGATCACTACCTTTGTGTCTTTAGGATAAATACCCAGTAGTGCGATTGCTGGGTCGTAGGGTAGCTCCATTTTCAACTTTTTGAGGAATCTCCATACTGTTTTCCAGAGTGGCTGCACCAGTTTGCATTCCCACCAACAGTGTAGGAGGGTTCCCCTTTCTCCGCAACCTCGCCAACATCTGTCATTTCCTGACTTGTTGATTTTAGCCATTCTGACTGGTGTAAGGTGGTATCTCGCTGTGGTTTTAATTTGTATTTCTCTGATGCCGAGTGATGTTGAGCACTTTCTCATGTGTCTGTTGGCCATTTGGATGTCTTCTTTGGAGAAATGTCTGTTCATGTCTTCTGCCCATTTCTTGACTGGGTTATTTGTTTTATGGGTGTTGAGTTTGAGAAGCTCTTTATAGATTTTGGATACTAGCCCTTTATCTGATATGTCATTTGCAAATATCTTCTCCCATTCTGTCAGTTGTCTTTTGGTTTTGTTGACTGTTTCCTTTGCTGTGCAAAAGCTTTTAATCTTGATGAAGTCCCAATAGTTCATTTTTGCCCTTGCTTCCCTTGCCTTTGGTGAGGTTCCTAGGAAGAAGTTGCTGCGGTTGAGGTCGAAGAGGTTGCTGCCTGTGTTCTCCTCGAGGATTTTGATGGATTCCTTTCTCACATTGAGGTCTTTTATCCATTTTGAGTCTATTTTTGTGTGTGGTGTCAGGAAATGATCCAGTTTCATTTTTCTGCATGTGGCTGACCAGTTTTCCCAACACCATTTGTTGAAGAGACTGTCTTTTTCCCACTGGACATTCTTTCCTGCTTTGTCGAAGATTAGTTGACCATAGAGTTGAGGGTCCATTTTTGGGTTCTCTATTCTGTTCCACTGGTCTATGTGTCTGTTTTTGTGCCAGTACCATACTGTCTTGATGATGACGGCTTTGTAATAGAGCTTGAAATCTGGAATTGTGATGCCGCCAACTTTGCTTTTTTTTTTCAACATTCCTTTGGCTATTCGGGGTCTTTTCTGGTTCCATATAAATTTTAGGATTATTTGTTCCATTTCTTTGAAGTAAATTGCTGGTATTTTGATGGGGATTGCATTAAATGTGTAGATTGCTCTAGGTAGCATAGACATTTTCACAATATTTATTCTACCCATCCATGAGCATGGAATGTTTTTCCACTTCTTTGTGTCTTCCTCAATTTCTTTCATGAGTACTTTATAGTTTTCTGAATACAGATTCTTTGCCTCTTTGGTTAGGTTTATTCCTAGGTATCTTATGGTTTTGGGTGCAATTGTAAATGGGATTGACTCTTTAATTTCTCTTTCTTCTGTTTTGTTGTTGGTATATAGAAATGCAACTGATTTCTGTGCATTGATTTTATATCCTGACACTTGACTGAATTCCTGTATGAGTGCTAGCAGTTTTGGAGTGGAGTCCTTTGGGTTTTCCACATAAAGTATCATATCATCTGCAAAGAGTGAGAGTTTGACCTCTTCCTTGCCGATTTGGATGCCTTTTATTTCTTTTTGTTGTCTGATTGCTGAGGCTAGGACTTCTAGTACTATGTTGAATAGCAGTGGTGATAGTGGACAGCCTTGCCGTGTTCCTGACTTTAGGGGAAAAGCTCTCAGTTTTTCTCCATTGAGAATGATATTCGCTGTGGGTTTTTCGTAGATGGCTTTGATGATATTGAGGTATGTACCCTCTATGCCTACACTATGAAGAGTTTTGATTAAGAAAGGGTGCTGTACTTTGTCAAATGCTTTTTCAGCATCTATTGAGAGGATCATATGGTTCTTGTTCTTTCTTTTATTAATGTCTTGTATCACATTGATTGATTTGCGAATGTTAAACCAACCTTGCATCCCAGGAATAAATCCCACTTGGTCGTGGTGAATAATCCTTTTTATGTGCTGCTGGATCCTATTGGCTAGTATTTTGTTGAGGATTTTTGCATCCGTATTCATCAAAGATATTGGTCTGTAATTCTCCTTCTTGATGGGGTCTTTGCCTGGTTTGGGGATCAAGGTAATGCTGGCCTCATAAAAGGAGTTTGGAAGTTTTCCTTCCAATTCTATTTTTTGGAACAGTTTCAGGAGAATAGGTATTAATTCTTCTTGAAATGTTTGGTAGAATTCCCCTGGGAAGCCGTCTGGCCCTGGGCTCTTGTTCTTTGGGAGATTTTTGATGACTGCTTCAATCTCCTTACTGGTGATGAGTCTATTCAGGTCTTCAGTTTCTTCTAAATGTTAATTGTTAATACATTACAATAAATAATAATAAAATATAAATAAATAAATAAATAAATAAATAAATAAATAAATAAATAAATAACTGTGCATAATGTCCCTGGTGGAGTTGGTGTGCAAAAAATGATATTTGTCAGTCATCATCACTGTTGTCATCATCATCATCATTTTTCTTATCATTCTACCTTTTTCAATTCCAAAATTATTCCTTTTGATAGAAA
Organism: Ailurus styani; assembly: GCA_002007465.1. Classification (NCBI taxonomy): domain Eukaryota; kingdom Metazoa; phylum Chordata; class Mammalia; order Carnivora; family Ailuridae; genus Ailurus; species Ailurus styani. Next base: position 119,778 of record LNAC01001523.1, on the reverse strand, counting down.
AGGTACATATAGTATTTGAAATAGCTTTAAACTCAGAAACGTGGAAATCCAATGACTAGAATTTCTCCTAGGTAATTCTTTCAGCTATTTCCAAGGTTGGAATTTAATCAAGGATAAGAGTATTCTGGATTTTTACTTTATTTCACTACATGTGTGTGATATTCTGTAATTTACTATTGGAGACTAGAGAACATCTTTTTCCCTTATGACCACTCTCTGCTATCTTTCTGCTATCTTTCAGAAAATAGGTGAAGAATCACGAAAAATGATGAGAGAGCTTACTGGGAATTTCAAAGAACAAAAAGGGAAATCGAAAAGTTCTAGGACAATTGTCCCAAGGGAGACACCTGTGACAATCAACTTTGTCCAAGATTTTAGGATTTTCTCGGGTGCCTGGGTGGCTCAGTGGGCTAAAGCCTCTGCCTTTGGCTCAGGTCATGATCTCAGGGACCTGGGATCCAGCCCTGCATCAGTCTCTCTGCTCAGCAGGGAGCCTACTTCCTCCTCTCTCTGCCTGCCTCTCTGCCTACTTGTGATCTCTCTCTCTCTCTCTCTCTCTCTCTCTCTCTCTCTCTGTCAAATAAATAAATAAATAAATCTTAAAAAAATGTCTTTAGAATTTTCTCAAGGTCTAATAATTCCTCTTTATCCCTATTATTTTACTGTGTGTTTACACCTCATCTCTCCTATTTCCCCTCCTTTTTTCCACAGGTATTTTCACTCTTGTTCTTAATTTCTCTTGGAAACTCTTTTCATCTTTGACGACATCTTTAGCTCTTCCATCCCTAGTTATTTTTTTTACCTCCCCTCCCCTCTTGCTTTTAATTCTTAATATATACATTTGAATAATATTTTAAATGTTTTAAACATTAAAGAGGATTTTCACATCTCTTTAAAAAGTGAATTCATAATCTTTTGTTACTCTTCTCTGTGATCCTTGAGTTTTTTTTACCCCCTCTCTGATTAGCAATTTTCATTTTTAGAAAAGTAGAAAAAGATACTTTACCCTGAAAACAATGTTTCTGGTTAAATAGGTGACTTTATGTGAATTTGCATGTGATTAAAAATATATTAAACATGCATACCTATGATAGACTACTTTATGAGTACATAGTTAAAACATGTGGGCCCTACTGGATGTCAGAAACTATTATAACTTTTGTATTTATCATCTCCAAGTCTGATAATGACCCTTCAAACACAATTTTTGCCCCTATTTTTCAGATAAGAAAGCTGTTGTTTACAAAGATTATTATTTGGGGAGCACAAGACTGAGAGGTGCAGAGACCAGCTTCAACCCAATGGTGGCTGAGTCTAAACTTCCTCCAACTGGGGAATGCTGATGTATGGCTGGAAGAGCAGAAAACCCTAGGGTTGGTGTAGGGTTTTCATGTACTTCTAACATAAGTTATCTAAAACTCAGCTTACATTAAAACAAATATGATGTGTTATGTGATAGACTGCAGATTTTTCATGAACTTTAAAGCTACCATAGGTAACTTCTAAGTCATCAAGGAATGCAACATTTTTGTGGGATTTTCATGAATTTTTTAACTTTTCATTTTGAAATAACTATAAAATATATTCAAGTAAATATTTAAAATAAAATACATTTATTTAATTAAATAAATTATTAAATTAATTAAATTAAATTAAAAATTATTTATTAATAAATGTATTTTATTTTAAATAATTATAGGACAATGCAAGTCCTGTGTATCCTTCACCCAGGTTCCCCCAAAGGTTGCATCTTATATAACTACTGTGTCAAAACCAGGAGACTGGGATTGCTATAGTGTTTGGTAGACATAATATAATGACATTTTACCCCACGTGTGTATTTCTGTACCCACAATCTCAATGAAGATACAAAATCATTCCATTACCCTCTTCCATCACCACAAATACCTCTCTCCTGCCTTTTTATGGTCATACCCTGCATTTCTAACCCCCAACAACTGCTTCTCTGTTTTTCATTTCTACACGTTTCTTCCTTGGGGGCATGTTATATAAAAGGAATCACACAGTATGTGATCTTATGAGATTGGCTTTTTTTTTTCCCACTCTACACAATGTCCTTGAGTACCATCCATGTTGTAGAGCGAACAACTAGTTTATTCCTTTTTACTGCTGAGTGGTATTCCATAGTATGGATGTACCACAGATTCCTTAACTGTGTACTTGCTGAGAGAAATATTAGTTGTCCTCAGTTTTGGGCTATTACAAATTAAAAAGCTATGAACATTATTATATTAGCCTCTTCGGGCTGCTATCACAAAATGCCACAGACTGGGTAGCTTCATCAACATAAATCTGTTTTCTCACAGTTTTGGAAGCCAGAAGTTCCAGATCAAGGTGCTGTCAGGGTGGATTCTGATGTTCCTAGCTTGTACAGCACCTTCTCACTTTGTCCTCACATGAACTTTCCTCTTGGAGGGAGAGACAGAGAGAGAGAGGTATTAAAAAAATTCTATACCTCAGGAAAATATCTTTCAAAAATGAAGATGAGAGTAAGATATTCTATGATTAATGAGTGAGAAAATTCATTACCAGCACGATGAACTACAAGAAAAATGAAAGGAATTTTTTCATGTTGAAGGAAAATTATACTAAATGGAAGTTGTCCACAGAAGGATTGAAGAGCTCAGACAAATGTAATTATGTACGGAAATTTAAAACACTTCTTATTTCTTAAATCTTCAAAAGACAATGGACCATTTAAAGAACAAGCAATAACAATGTAGAATTAAGTTTATAATATATATGGAAATAATATGGGACATAGCACAAAGGACAAGAGAGAGTAATTTCAAGGATATACTCTTGCAAGTTTCTAATATAATATGATATGTAAATAATATACTACTACTTTATAGTAGACATTGATAAATTAAAAGATGCATTTTATAAGATATGAGCCATATCATCAGAGAAATACAAATCAAAACCACAGTGAGATACCACCTCACACCAGTGAGAATGGCTAAAATCAACAAGTCAAGAAATGACAGATGTTGGCGAGGATGCGGAGAAAGGGGAACCCTCCTACACTGTTGGTGAGAGTGCAAGCTGGTGCAACCGTTCTGGAAAACAGTGTGGAGGTTCCTCAAAAAGTTGAAAATAGAGCTACCCTATGACCCAGCAATCGCATTACTGGGTATTTACCCTAAAGATACAAATGTAGTGATCCGAAGGGGCACATGCACCCGAATGTTTATAGCAGCAATGTCCACAATAGCCAAACTATGGAAAGAACCTAGATGTCCATCAACAGATGAATGGATAAAGAAGAGGTGGTATATATATACAATGGAATACTATGCAGCTATCAAAAGAAACGAAATCTTGCCATTTGCAATGATGTTGATGGAACTGGAGGGTATTATTCTGAGCGAAATAAGTCAATCAGAGAAAGACAATTGTCATAAGATCTCTCTGATATGAGGAACTTGAGGGGCAAGGTGGGGGGTCATGGGGGGTAGGGAGGAAAAAATAATGAAACAAGATGGGATGGGGAAGGAGACAAACCATAAGAGACTCCTAATCTCACAAAACAAACTGAGGGTTACTGGGGGGGAGGGAGGGAAGGGTTAGGGTGGATGGGTTATGGACATTGGGGAGGGTTTGTGCTATGGTGAATGCTGTGAAAGGTGTAAGCCTGATGATTCACAGGCCTGTACCTCTGGGCAAATAATAATAATAATAAAAGTAAATTTTAAAAAAAGATATGAGCCATACCTTATATAGATAGATATAGATATAGAGCCACCAATTAAAAAAATAAAAAAATGTGTTGTAAAAGAGGCATAGCTTAAAAACAAATAAGGGATAACAGTGAAATCTGAAAAAATACTTAGTTGATCCAAAAGAAGACATAAAATATAAGGACCAAAGGACAGATAGAACAAATAGAGAACAAATAACAAGATGGAAGACAAACAGAAACATACCAATAATCACATCAAATGTAAATGGACCAAATACTCAAATTAATTACCTAATACATCCATTTTTCAATAACAGTATTTGCGCTCTTGATTATTTTGAAATCATGATAGTGGAATCATGTAAAGAATGTGACAAACAAGATGTGTGCAAGAAATAAGATTTCATTTTTATTTTGTTAGCGTTTTTTGCCAATTGTTTTAAATGAGAGTTTAAAATAGGAAGGCTGATGTAAAAAATGTGCCAATTATCAGTATATTATTTATGCATTCCCCAAATAGATTTTGAATCTCTCAACTCAAGCAGTTTTCAAATTGAAAATATATAATTACTACTTTCAAGTCTGTCCCTTCCAGATTGGGCTTTTAGCTCTCGCTCTGTAGCTGACTCAGACTTCACCAGGGTGGGTGACAGAAAAGAAAAGGGCTGGGCATGGTCTGGTGCTAGGGTGACAAGGGAAGGATAGGAAGAGAGGCCTAGTGTCTCAGGGCATAGAAGCCTTGATTATACTGCTCAGCAGTGGATTGGGTAGGTTTGATGTTAGAGCCAGATCATCAAAAGTTTCTCCTAAAATTATAGTCATAATTTGGTAAAGCAGATGAAACACCAGTATTTTAGAATCCATGCTCCTAAATTAAGAAATAAATTATAGCTTTGAGATTCTGCATCAATCTTAAATCATGAAACCCCTTCACTTTAATTAATGCTGTCTTTTTAATATTAAATAAAAAATATTTTTCTTTCACTTGGCCCAATCTAACAGCTAGAAATAAAGGAATAATGTTGCATGTAAATGTTCTTATTGAGTTATTATTCCTGGTAGAAGTGCCCCAAAGTACTTGCCATGCCATTGCCTTTCTCTGCAAGTTGTGTGTGTGTGTGTGTGTGTATGTGTGTAGCGTAGTGTATGGAGAACAAGAGAAAGGGTGAGAGAAAAGAGAAAGAGGAAGTGGGAGAGGGAGAGAGAATGTTTCCCTCTCTTGCCACCCGACACAACATTTCTTATATAGTGTTGGTGCTGAGAGGTGAATCTTCCCCGAGTGCATGGAGTTGTTGCCCCTGTGAAATCCTTGAGTTCTCAGGTTGATGGATTTCTTGGCTGTAAAATTTTTCTGGGGATTGTCAGTGCTGGGTTCCACACTGACCTTCACTCCCCTTTCCTCCTTTGAAACCGTTGGCTCAGAGCTATGACTTGTGTGACTTACACAAGTCACCATCCTGCACTTTCGCATTTTGAACTCCTCTCTGACACTTTTGTTACTACTTGCATGGGATCTTCTCTGTCGTTCTCTAGCTCCAAGTTTCAACAGGACAGATGGATCTGAACAGGGACTTCTTCAGTGCTACCTCATTTAGCTAACACATGTAGCAAGAGTGCACCTGCAGTTCCTAACCTCCATGACCCGGAAATGTCCACTGAATCCTTTTTAGTTAAGTGTGACTGCAAGCCCCATCACACAATTTAATCCCATTCATTAATGGGCAGGCACCTTACTCCCCCTCCAGGGATCCAGGAATTCCCATGCTACTCAGACCTTCAGAGAAGGGCCTCTAGTCCACAGCCAGCCTCATAGTTCCAGTCTCTGTACCCAGAAATAATGGTTTCATTCCTCTTGTGCAAACTGTGGTCTCAAGATTAAGTGGTGAGTCTGGGAATACTGGGCAAAGCATCCAGCCACTCTGTCAGATGAGGGCTGTCAGATTGCCAGCAACAGTTTGTACCCCATCATCATCTGGGTGGCCTGAATTTCACTCATCCGTGTGTGAATGCACCTAGAGAAATGCTCTTTCTGCTTGCAAACCTCACTCCCGTATTAGGAGAGCAACACTCCATCAAACGGTTAGGCTCATCTCTTGTGACAGAGGCATATAATGCGCCATTCTAAAAGTCTATAATCATTTGCTAGCTTTAAAGCTGGTATGTCAGGGCTTTCTTCTTGTTGCATTTTAACTACCTACTTCATTTCCAAATGTTCTGCGTGTGATTCTCTTTATTGATGTAGGGAAATGTTGTATGCAGTTAGGGTCCCATTAGCAGTTCAGCAGGGAATTGTCTGCATTCTAGCGGTGCTCAGAAGATAACCCAAACGCAAATACCCATTATGTCTGCTCCTTTGGCTAGCAATTCCAAGCCATCTGGATATGGTTGGTATGGTTTTATGAGAGAGGAGGATGGTAGGGGGAGGGGAGGGTGGACACGTAGTGTGGAAATTCTAAATAACATTCCTTGTTCCAAAGACTGTAAGACTTTATCTTTTATTTGTCATTAGTCATAAAAATATATATTTGAGGTTCTTTTCTTTCACAATAATATTTGTAAGAAAATTTTATTTTGAAATGTTTAAATGTAATCAAAACCAGAGAATAGTATAATGAAACTCTGTATGCCTATCATTTGATTCAATAATTATGACTATTTCTCCACACAGTGAAATATTTTAACTTCAAACCCACACCTCTCATCATTATATCCTTAGGTACTTAAGAACTCATTGCAAAAAGATAAGGACTTTTAACACCCAACAACAACACTATTATACTACCAACAAAATTCCCAGTACTTCTCTGATGTCCTGTATGTAATGCCCAGTCCACATTCAAACGTATTTGTGTGACTTCCTTGCTTAAAGCAGTATCAGACTCCACTATCCACACTTGGAAATACCCACATGTCTGTTGAATGTCCTTTGTTCTCCAGCAGAACCTCCATCTGCTTGTTTCCATAGCATCTGATGCCAGCAAGCCAGGTCAGAGAACCCAGAGGGCCTGCAGGACCAGCCAACAGGGTCCCTTGCTGTGCACAGGGTAGAAATCAAACACAAGACAGCAGGAGATGAAAGCAGAGTTCACTGAAGGTACATAGAGAGATACAAGCAGAGTGTCTGGGAGTCTCAGAAAAGAAAGGAGGGAGTCTTGTCTTTGGAGTCTGGGGGTTTTTACTGAGTACAGTGGCCTGGTGTCCATGTCTTCTCAGGCATCCAGGAACCGGTTAGAACAAAGATGAGGGCCCGGTGTTATTCCTTGGAGCCAGGGGTCTTGGCGTTGGGATGTCTATCTCTGGTGGTCTGGAATCTACATATATAGCTTCACCTGGTCATTCTCACCTGGTCTTTCCTTAGATGTTTTCTGTTCTGTAGAAATCATTAACTCCTTGTCCCTTACAAGGAGGACACATGCTATTTGTATTACAAGGCATATGTCAAGTGGGGTGAGGTGCAGGTTCTAGTAGGAACTGAAGCAGGAAAAGGAGAAAAAGCAGATTTTTCTGGAGCCTTTCAGTTTCCTTATCTCACACTGATTTGCCAAAGAAATTCGACTCTTTTCTTTCTCACCAGGCCATTTAACTTGTTCTTCCTCTCTGCATTGCAAATACTGCATCATATCAGGCGTCATCTCTTCCACTTTTAATAGAGTTTCTTGGTGCAAAACTACTTTCCCTCATCAATTAGAGCTATCTGGTTACCTGGAAAGACTACTGTACAGAAGATGAAGGACAGATGCAAGATCTCTCCCCCCAGTTGCCAGTTTGCAGAGTGGGTAGTGCTCCAGTTCTCTCCCGTGTCGCCCAGTGTCTGTTCTCTCTCCTCCTGCTCCCCCGTCCCCTCTTTCCCTTCCCTTTCCTTTTCTCTCTCTCTCACCTCTTTCCCTCCTCACCTTTGCACCTTGTTAAATATTATTATAAACTTACACATTCTTATATATTCAGTGCATTTCAATCAGTTACAATGGTTACCTTTTGATTCTCACATATTTCTACCTTTGGTCAATGGAAGTCCCGTAAGTTGGCTTTTGTGACTTTTCATATGGTTCTCCTCAGGATGTCCCAGAATCTCTTTACATTTCTTTCCCAAGCCCTGGAAACATTTTTCCCTCTCCAAAGCTCTGCCCCCATTTGGTGGGGAATGACTTTTAGAAAACATCGTGTTACCTATGGGTGGGCTTTCCTATTATTAGGTTGTTACAGTTTCTAGAACCTTCTATGGTTCAGAGCTAGGAAGTACATAGTGTCTAAAGAAAGCAGTTGGGACCAAGGGTTAGCCCCACATTTGTCAATCTTTCACCAGGCCTTTCTCTGGGGATGGTGGATTTTGCTCCTTGTCTATCTCTCTGGGATCCGCTACTTCTGCACCCCCCTAACCCCAGGGGAACTTTGTCTTTCCTGACCAAGGGCTTCTGCTCTACTCAAGGGACACCTGCTTTTGTGACCATCCAGTGTTTGTGACCATCACAGAGCTCCCTGATGCTGTGAGATCCATTAGCCCCTTTGCTAAGCACGCTTTCTGCACTGACCTAGAGCTTGGGGTCTGCACTGACTTCTGGTTTTACCATCATTTGCTAACCTATTGACCTTCTTTCTATCAGGGGTTAAATCAACCTTTTGGAAGGATGGAAGCTGGTGGGTAGCCTATGGGACCTCAGGTACCCCCTGCATCATCCATGATCCTAATATCCCTAATACCCCATGTTAACCCCACTTATCAGTTTGACCACCACCAGTAGTTTAGGGCTCAGGCCATTCCCTGACACTTGTTTGCTTCAAAGATACTATCCATGGGTTTTCCATATACTATCTCCATTGATCTGTTTATCTTGCATTGGAAATTTGGGAAAATCCAGAAACCATTCCACCACCCAATAATGTTTTAAATTAAAATCAGTATATAATTAGACATAGCCTAGACATATGCTTCTCATGGAGACATAACAGACATGTTCCCAGTGGAGAAGATAAAACAAAGAAAATGCCAGAAGGCAAGGAAAATGGACCTCTGAAGTTTCAGCATCCCTGAGGATTGTCCTAAAGAAGGGATGTCTTTATTCTCTTTCCCTCACAATGTATCCTGACCTTTGTGCTAAGAATAGTTCAGTTGTTGCTTTAAACATTTCTAGTTCACCTCTAACTGCTGCTTACAATGAAAGAAAAGAGCCATTGTCCCTTCCTCTAAAGCACACCTGCAGAGTCACCCAGCAGAATGGCTTGGAGCAGCTGTTCTGGGGCAAACCAAAAAAAGACTTAGAGTAAGTCTTAGCAACCTTGTATTAAAAAGGCTTGGAGCTTAAAAAAAAAAAAAAAAGCTTGGAGCACAAAACTGGTATTAGAGAAACGCATTGTAGCCTATGTAAATAGAGGTGCTGAAAAAAATAATAGTAAACAAGCAAAAAAGATATTCTGTAGCTTAAATATGTCTCCTAAGCAAAATTAAACCTGTTCCTTTATTTATTGTTTTTATTAAAGTAATTGACACACAATGTTGCATTAGGTACAGGTGTGCAAAGTAGTGAAAATCTGTTCCTTTTTTTTTCTTTTAAGAGATCAATACACTGGTATGCTAATGCAATGCAGACACATATAGTAGCAATGCATATAATAATGAATTTCTTGAAGAAAACCAGCAGTCAGCATGCCCCCAGCTAACTTGACCACCCATCCCGTTTACACTTATATTTTAACAGTTCAATCCCAAGAAACACAGCTATGCAATGAGTGTAATGGGGCTCTAAGCACTTATTAGCACCAAAAAACTACTATGAGCTTAAGAAAGGTAATAATATTTATTCTTTACTTTCTTATGAACTAATGTTTACTGAATAGCCTGGTGTCATCTCAGGTCATGCTAGGTATGCTGAACGAGACAAGGGTGTTAGGAAGTCATCATAACAGAACATGATCAGTACAGCATTTACAAAGTATGAGGAACTATGGCTAAAAGTACAACTGGTTTTATTGTGGTTTTTTTATAAAGATTTTATTTATTTATTTGACAGAGAGAGAGAGATCACAAGTAGACAGAGAGGTTGGCAGAGAGAGGAGGAAGCAGGCTCCCCACTGAGCAGGGAGCCCGAGGCGGGCCTCGATCCCAGGACCCTGAAATCATGACCTGAACCGAAGGCAGAGGCTTAACCCACTGAGCCACCCAGGCACCCCCAAGTGGTTTTATTGTTACTTTAAACATTGGTAGTTTATATCTAGTGTTAAAGGTTAAGCTGAGGCTCATTAAAATTTTCAACTTTATTTGCACAAGCATCAATTTGAATCAGGCAGTGCCAACCCAGAAGTGGTTAGGAGTGCCCCACTGACAGTAAGGAGGGGCAAAGCTTTTAAGGAGCAGACATGGAAGCAAAGCAGGGAAATTATTTGATTAGCTATAGTTTAAGCAGTTTCCTTATTTGGGACAGCCTAGTTGACTGTTTCTGTTTGTTCTTAAATTTCATTTATTTTAAAGATTTTATTTATTTATTTGTCAGAGAGACAGAGAGAGATTGCACAAACAGGAGGAGTGGCAGGCTCATCCGTCTGAGCCACCCAGGCATCCCCTAAATTTCATTTTCTGGAATACGAATGCATTTATAGGAATTGGCTCTGGCTTAGGTTTCGGTTTGTTTACATAGGCTACCAAAGCATTGGAACTACTGGTCTAATGGCCTATTCGTTTAACTGTTTTAATACTAGTGATTGCCTCTGGCTTCGAAAGTCAGAAAGGGTTCGCAGAATTGGTGCCCATAGAGTACAAGTCTGAGAACTTGCATGGCAGAGAGCTGAAAGAGTTGTGAGTATCCAGTCCCATCATGTTACTTTTTACACTGTGTGCTTTTGCACTAGAAGGAGAGCTTGGAAAATTCTGGGATTCAAATGCTGAATTCAATGCCTGATTTTAAATAAAGCAACAAAGAGCATCAGTAACAATACTCAAGTTATGAGTCTTGGATCAATGGAATATTGTGCAGAAGTGTTGGTGATTTTGAAGCAGGAATGTGAGGTTCTTATCTCACGGAGTCAAAGAATGAGTCTCGCAGACAAAGGAGAGTGAGTTTTATTAAGCGAGGATATAGAAAAAGCTCTCAAGAGTGAGAGGGGTCCTGATGAGGTTGCCAATGTGGGCCTCCACTGACAGTCTTTTATTTAGCACTGACCAGGGAGCTTGTGGCCTTAACATTTTTGTAATGTCTTGATTAGAGTAAGGACAGGTGATAAAATCTTTAATGACTTACATCTTCTTTGGGGTCTGTTTATTCTTTGTTGCTCACAAGTGACTATCATAAAAAGACCTCTGACACCCAGGCCAGAATGATCTGGTTTGTTCCCTTATCTCTGGTTTCATTATGCCTCGGCATTTCTGTGAGCCTGATGGTGTAGCCCACTACCTATCTCTCTCTGCTGTCCTTTACTCAGTGAGACCTTTCATATGTATATCGGCAGGTCATACACTTGGGGAATGATTGCCAACATGTATCTTTGGGGGGGGGGTGCTAGGCAGAGATAAAAGAAGTTTCCAAAAGAATTCTTATATGTTAAAGTAGACTTACAGGATCCTGGGGTGGGGGGCAGGCTAAGATTGCTTTTTGCCCTTAGCAAAGTGTCAACATCCAAGTAGTTGAGTCTGTAGGGAGTGTCACTCTGGGGAAATATCACTCCACCTGTTTTAAGGACCTGTCAATGGGTTGCAAGTAGTAAGGAAATTTAATAATTTTTCTTTTGCCTTTGTTTCCTACACTAGTTTGGCTTGTGTGTGTCACATCTGCCTGGGTGTGTCTCATTTCTCTGGTTCATTAAGCAGAGGGTCACCCCTTAACTGCTTCAATGCATTTCAATTTCTTTTTTAATTAAATTTATGTATTTATTTATTTATTTATTTGCCAGGAAGAGAGAGAACACACACAAGCGGGGGAGCAGCAGGCAGAGGGAGAAGCAGACTCCCCACTGAGGAGGGAGCCTGATGTGGGACTTGATCCCAGGTCCCGGGCATCATGACCTCAGCTGAAGGGCGATGCTGATCTGAGTGAACCACCCAGGCGTCCCACCTTTCAATCTCTTTCTAAAAACTTTGCAGAGCTGCCAAGAAGACTAGCTTAACCAAACCATGGAAAATGATATGAAGTAATCATAGATGTTTCAACAGTGTTTGTGAGTATTATTGACTCAGTTAATATTTGCTCTTGGTTAAAAACCACAAGTCATACAAGTCTAAATGTCGAAAATTGTGAAACTCTTCTTCAGAAATTTAAATCAATGCCAGGATCAGAAATACTACTTATTTTGTAAATGAAAATAGTATTATCAGTGAAGTGCCACGATTTGCCATTTGAAACATGTCCAATTTAGCAATCTTGAAAAGCAGTGTTTTCATCTTCCCTCTAAAAGCAGCTTGCAACAATGCCCCATGCATGGTCCCATGCTGTTTGCAATGCAGGGTCATTATGCATTCATTGTAGGTGTCCAAGGTAATAATGGATTAGCCACATTCAAAAAAGGTACATTGTATTTTTTCTATTTTTATTGATAATGGTGCCTCCGGTTTTGTAATCACTTATTTTCGGTCTACTAACTTCTTTGCATAACAAATTCCCCTGATATTGTGATGAAATCCTGATGGTTTGATGCCTAGTATGACTCCCAAGAAATTTATCATTTTCTCTTCGGCTATGGTATGAAAACTTTAATCAAGAACTACTCAAGTGAGTTTCCAGTTTAAAAATGTTCAGAATTCACCTCTTTCCAGAATACAAAGAAACACACCACTTTAGGGTTCTATTGCTGGGTCAGGGACCCATTTATCTTGTGTCTTCAAAAGTTTGATTCCCTATTTGTTGCCATTTTTTCCTTATTCTTTCATGGCAGGAATTTCAAAGGCCACAGTATGTGCAGGTTAGAAGCAGCACAGGGTGCTTGGAAAAGGAAATAATGTAATGATGTAAGGTGGGGAAGGGGAGCAGTTTCCTCTTCAGCCTGGTGTGCCTCAAAACAGCTCTTCTGCTTTTAATCTCTGTTACCCAATTGTTCTCTGCTAGCTGATAGACTGCCTGCTGGAACATCATTGGATCCTCGGCTTTCCCCAGGAAACATTGGGCTCAGTGTGCTTCATCTTGATGTCACAGAGCTCATGAAGATGTTAGCTGGCACCTAGGGTTAACTGAGCATGACCACCACACTCTTTCTGAAGAAACGTAGTACTATCTAAGTAAAGGTGTGGGGACTGCTAGTTTAGAAGACTGAGTAGATTTATACCTTTCAACAGCAACTGAGAACAGACAGGCAATGACCTGGGTGGAAAAGCAAAAAAACAGAAAGACACTGAACAAGAGAGCAGCTGTAAAATTCTTCCAGATCACTTAGTGACAGTTGCTTTCAGATGCATTTTCATCCTCGGGTGGCCCAGTGTCCTTCTGGTAAAGCACTAGACTCTTTTATGCAGTAGCTTGCATTCACGTCCAGATCCAATGATCAACCCATTTCAGTTAGCCAGCCCTGACTCCTTTCATACCCTCAAGCTCAACACAGGGCTTCAACCATATCATTATTTACTCTATTCCCTTCACCCCAACTTAGATCCCATTTCTAAGGTGAACCTATACTCTGTATGTGTGCACATGCATGTGCTTCCGTGTGTTCAAGCAGGGTCAGTTCTAGACACTATTGGAAAATACCACCACAACCAGCTCTATTTTCTTTCATTGTTCTTTTATCTCCTTCTTCATTCTCCCTGGCTCCAAACTCACTGACTAACACTAATGCTTTTAGCATCCACATTCTGTCACTGTTAGCATACATACTCCTTATGACTTCTGAAAATTCTCTAATATTTAATTAGGATTCAAGATTTGGACTGACCAACCAAATGCACACAATTGTTTTGCTTTAGTATTTTAAGGTTTGTTTCAGTCATCTCAGACTACAGTAGCAAAATACCATAGACTGGCTTACTTAAATAGCAGAAATTTATCATTTCACAGTTCTGGAGGCTGGAAAGTCCAAGATCAAGGTGCCAGCCAGCTTGGTTCCTGGTAGGACCTTCTTTCCTGTCTTGCAGATGGCAGCCTTCTCTCTGCGTCTTCACATGGCAGAAACTCTTATAAGGACACTGATCCTAGCTCATTGGAGCCTCATTCTTATAACCTCATTTTGCCTTAATTACTTCCATAAAGGACTTATCTCCAAATATAGTTATATTTGAAATGGTTTGAAGTGGTGGGATTTGGAGCCAATGGTCAAGAAAGAATTCTCAAGACATTTTTAGTGCAAAAAGGAGATTTTATTAAAGCACAGGGACAAGACCCGTGGACAGAAAGAGCTGCACTGGGGTCATGAGGAGTGGCTGATTATATACTTTCAAGATGGGAGGGGATTAGGGATAGCATAAATCTCTAAGGAATTTTGGAAGCAAGGTTTCCAGGATCTTGAGGGGGCAAGCTCTTGTTAGAAAAATGTCATTTAGGGGCGCCTAGGTGCTCAGTGGGTTAAAGCCTCTGCCTTCGGCTCAGGTCATGATCTCAGGGTCCTGGGATCGAGGCCTGAATCGGGCTC
>LNAC01001523.1:18375-105419 GCA_002007465.1 Ailurus styani | reverse complement strand
GGGGGGCCCTCCCCCCCCCCCCCCCCGCCTGTCTCTCTGCCTACTCGTAATCTCTCTCTCTCTCTCTCTCTCTCTGTCAAAAAATAAATAAAATCTTTAAAAAAAAGAAAAAGGTCATTTATTACTGTCTAATAAAGCCTTAGTCATGAGACCTTTCAGATGTGTATCAGCGGGCCCTATGCTTGGGGGATGATATCTTGGGGGGTAGAGATAAAGGAAATTTCCAAAGTAATTTTTATATGTTAAAGTAGATTCACAGGATCCTGGGGGTTGGGCGAAGATTGCCTTTGCCCTTAGGAAAGTATTAAATCGAGGCAGCTGAGTTCCTAGAGGAAAGTCACTCTGCCTGTTTCAAGGACTTGTCAGTGGGCTATAAGTAGAAAGGAAATTTTATTTTTCTTTTTTTTTAAAGATTTATTTACTTATCTCTTAGAGAGAGAGAAAGGGGGAGGAGGGACAGAGGGAAAGAATCTTAAGCTGCCCCCCTGCTGAGTGCACAGCCCATTGTAGGGCTCCATCCCAGCCCAGGAGATCATGACTTGAGCCAAAGCCAAGATTTGAACACTTACCTAACTGAGCCAATCAGGCACCCCAGAAATTTAATTTTTCTTTTGCCTTTGCTTCCCACATCGACACTGGGCATTAGAGCTTCAGTGTATGAACTTGGAGACAGGGGACACATTCAGTCCATAGCAAGATTGGAAATTCCTCTCCTACGTCAGGTGTTACTTTTAGCTGGTAGATTGCACTGACTCTGCTTACAAGAGCCCCAATTTCAACCTTCATGACAAGGAGCAGGGAAGTAAGGGTCTTAAGAGTTGAACGGCCAAAATTCAATAAATTCCTTCATATCTCACCATCAAATCTATTTATCTCCCAACATTTCAGGGTGAAGACATTGCAAGCAGGCACCTGGTAGGAGGGAAGGTTTATTAAAAGCTGCTTTTATGCTCTAGTCCTGTGTCACTGACAGTCACTGAGAGCTGCTCCTATCATGTGGACAATTTGAGGGATGTTTTTGGTGGGGATTCTAAAATCAGCATAACCATGATGCCCCATTCCAAATCCCCAGAATCTTTCATTTTAGATCAGGGAGGGAAAAAGAAGCTAGCCCTCTTGCCAACATATACCTTATTTACTAGAAATCTTATCTAGACTCACACTTGGCACTGGATTTGTATAACAGACATATCCTAATACAAATAGCTGGGCATGCAACAAATAAGGAAGGCCAAGTTACACATGTGTGACCACTGAAAGAACCGGGCAGAGTTTAAGGCCAGAAACACAGATTTCATGGTTTCTGTCTGAATGAATTGCTAATTTGTTCAATGATAATGCACTATCATAGATACACAAAGCCATCTGACCACACACATACATCCAAGTCACATCTTTCTGGAGGCGATTGTTGCTTTTTCAGTTACATATTATATCAATGATAAATGATTATTCATTCACTTACAAATACTACTGAGTGGCTGTTATGTGTAAGCACTCCCCAAAGTGCTGGGTAAGCAGCAGTAAAACAAAGACTCCAGCACTCAAGAGTGACAAGTTAAGGTATCTCTGGACTTTTTAATGACATGTATGCTGTATACTTAACAATCTTTTAATGACATATGCTTAGCAATCTTTCCCATTTAATTCTGTATACAAGAAAGTACAATGAATTCCTGAAACTACTAAATCATAGCATTTTCACTATAAAATACAACTGAATACAACTGAAAAATATATGTGACTCCTATTGAGAGTTAGTACTTAGTAAAAAGCAATACAATTGAATGTTGACACGGATATTAGAATAATGTGGAAAAGCCAATAAAAATGCAGATTCTGAGACACACTTGCACATCAGCCCTGGGGATGATCCCTTGCCACAGGTACTTTCTATAGTTTCTCTGGCTGATTTATAGGCTGCAAGCTCTGTGCTAGGAAGCAAACTGGTGCCTGGACCTAAGTAATTTTCTCCCACAAAGTAGTCTTGTTCGGTTTATTATTTAAATGTGCATTTATTCAAAATTACAGAAATAAAATGTCATGGGCCTGAGAAGTTATTCTCAAATACTCAAGACTTCGGGTAGTCAAATTCATGAGTTACAGTTATACTGGCTTTTATTGTTTTTCATAAGCGATGTTTAAGAGGATGCACTCAGGAATCAGAGACGATGCTCTGAATCTGTGTGACCTGAAGCCTGGACACACCTGGGCTTACACTCCTGATTTATCCAATAAAGGTAAGGATTCCTGTTTCCCAGCATGGTGCTAAGATTTGAATGAGATGACCTGAGGAGGATGCTTAGCTGAGAGGCCAGTAGAGAGGGAAAAGAGCTTCCCAAGCAGCCATCAGCTTAAGAGATTTGTGCTGAACTCTAAGTGGCCCCTCCACTGGATATCCAGCTGTGCACAGCTGGATTTTCAACTGCTGCAAATCAAGAGTGGTCCTGCGGGGGGGTGGGGAGGGGGGACAGTGTGTGGGTTCAGTGGTCCAACTAGCAAGATGTTCACTTGACTGAAATGAGCTCCTGCCAGTTCAGGCTGCTATTGGGCAACTAATGTTTACAGAAAGCTTACAAAAAGCATCCTTTGATAACTGAGGACATAGTCTTAAGGTGATGCCAAGCTGAATTGAGTAAAAACAGCAAGAAAATAAAGCTTCCACTTTTATGATTTGTTTTTAGTTTTTACTGAAAAATGATCAATTCATCTTAGAAGAGCCTTAGGTGGTGGATTTCCTTAAATCCTGATTTCTACTTTGTGAAATATTATTTCATGGATGACAAGTTAGTTAGTTTGTTTTCAATTTTTTCCTCCTGGCAAGCAGTGAAATGATCGGCTGGAGTTTTAAATGGATGACAAACATGCTTCATTTCTTTCTAATAAGTACCTGATCATGTTGCTGGATTTCTCAATGATAAGGATATAAAAAAATATCTTATTACCACCTCCCCTACTCCCTTACCTACAGAAAGACTGGAAAGAGAAAACAAAACAAAACATTAGGTTTGTCTTTTCACTGGCATCTCACTCCTGGCCTTGAGATAAGAAGAGAGAGAACTGAATGATGGAGATGCATGCCCAAGGTTGCACAGCTAAGCAAAGGGAGTCAGACTAAGAACAGGCAGTTTGGATCCCCAGTCCCTGATTTTTATCCAATGGGGCACATTTAAGTAACAAAAATGCTGTTTGGAAGGAGGTTTGAAATGGTTCTGGTCCTTAAAAACTCTCAAAGTATATTTTTCCCCATTTTGTTGAGATGTAATTGATATATAACATTGTATTAGTTTGAGGTGTACAATGTAATGACTTACGGATGTACATATTGTAAAATGGTGACATTTTATGGTTACAATTCTTTTCTTGGGATGAGAACTTTTATGATCCATTCTCCCAGCCATTTTCAAATACACAATACACTATTGTTAACATAGTCCACATGCTGTACATTATGTATTCAGAACTTATTTATGTTATAACTGGAAGTTAGTACCTTTTGACCACCTTCACTCATTTCCTACCTCCTCCCCCCATGACAACCTGTCCTGGCAACCACCAATCTGTTCTCTGTATCTATGTTTTGCTTTTCAGATTCCACATATAAGTGAGATGGTATGGTTTTTGTCTTTCTTTGGATGACTTATTTCACTTGGTTCTGGAGGAGTTGGCCCTAGGTTCAGATCCCAGCTCAACCCTGCTACCAGGGTCCTTGATCATGTGGATCACAGCTCTTCATCCTTGAAATATGGGCAGAGCTCCCAGAGTTGTTGTGAAATTTAAAGGAGGTGATGCATGAGAACTCCTGATGTGAGGTGTTGAGCATAGTAAGCACTTGATAACTTCTGCAGCTCTGGTTATTGCTGGATTTACATTACGGACATGCCATAAAGTGAGGCTTAGTGAGGTGAAATCAGCCCAAGAGCACACAGCTCATAAGTGGTACAAGGTGAGTATCTCTCTAACACTTGAAGCACAGAGTAGGAGGAAGAGTAGATGGAATGATCCTTCTGGTTTCTTCCAGGTTTCCTCTATAGGAAACTCTAGGAAGAACAAAAATCATTTCATTTAAAATGTGATATATTAGCTGCCTGCTTCTGTCCTGAACAGCTCTCACAACAAAACTTGCCTCTCTGCTCCATTATGTGAGCCAGAAGTTGATGTTCATAGGAGGGCTTGTTGAGGAGAAACCAATGGAACTCTCCATAGCAAAATAAACATCCGCCTATTTCTTTAATTATTGTCTTCTCTAAATGAGTGTTTACTTGATCTTGAAAGCAGTGTGGATGAAGTGGCAGCTGCATATGCCCCTGGTGGGAGTGACCTTCCCAGGTAACACCCTCAGAAAACTGAGCAGTGGAGCTCACGCTTGCTTGTACTTGAGGCTGGTGTCCAGTGGAGTACATACAAGTAAACATCAAATATACATTTTATGGAAGGTCTCACAAGAGAGAATTAAGGATAGATGGAGCCAAAGCTTATTGGAACAAAAGACCACACATATCGACAGGCTTCTTTGTCTCTTTTTTATTTTGATTGTGTGGTTAGAATGACAACCATTGTATTAATCTGGTCCTGGAAGTGATGCACTTTTGTTTTAAAGTGAATTTTTCTTTCCTTTCCTTTCCTTTCCTTTCCTTTCCTTTCTTTCCTTCTTTCTTTCTTTCTTTCTTTCTTTCTTTCTTTCTTTCTTTCTTTCTTTCTTTCTTTCGTTCTTTCTTTTTCCTTCTTTCTTTTCTTTCTTCTTTCTTTCTTTCTTTCTTTCTTTCTTTCTTTCTTTCTTTCTTTCTTCTGTGTTAAGTTCAATTAGCGAACATATCATCATTAGTTTCTGATGTAGTGTTCAGTGATTCATTAGTTGCGTATAACACCCAGTGCTCATCACAATACATGCCCTCCTTAATACCCATCACTCTGTTACCCCTTCTTCCCACCCTCCTTTCTGTAACCCTCAGTTTGTTTCCTGGAGTCCAGAGTCTCTCATGATTTGTCTTCCTTTCTGATTTGTACCTTACTGAAACAAAATAAGACTGTAGAACATATCTCAAGGCTAGCATTAACTTGGTTCCCATCTGATGGTGCCTGGATGAAAGAGAATATGTCCCCTACTGAGAGGGTGAGCACTGCAGCCACAAGT
Organism: Ailurus styani; assembly: GCA_002007465.1. Lineage (NCBI taxonomy): Eukaryota > Metazoa > Chordata > Mammalia > Carnivora > Ailuridae > Ailurus > Ailurus styani. Next base: position 100,285 of record LNAC01001523.1, on the reverse strand, counting down.
GAACCTACCACATAAACTTCTGTGGCTGGTTTATTTCTCCCTCCCTCCCTTTATTTCTCCCTCCCTCCCTCCTTCCTCCCTTCCTCTTTCTCTTTCTCTCTTCTTTCCCTCCCTCTCTAGTTTTCCTTCCTTCTTTCTTTCTTTCTTTCTTTCTTTCTTTCTTTCTTTCTTTCTTTCTTTCTTTCTTTTTCTTTCTTTCTTTCTTTCCCTTTCCTTTCCTTTCCTTTCTTTTTTTTTTTAAAGATTTTATTTATTTATTTGACAGACAGAGACACAGTGAGAGAGGAAACACATGCGGGGGAGTGGAAGAGAGAGAAGCAGGCTTCCTGCTGAGCAGAGATTCCGATGTGGGGCTCGATTCCAGGACCCCCAGGATCATGACCTGAGGTGAAGGCAGATGCTTAACGACTGACCCACCCAGGCACTCCATCTTCCTTCCTTCCTTCCTTCCTTCCTTCCTTCCTTCCTTCCTTCCTTCCTTCCTTCCTTTCTTATTTTCTTTTTTCCTTCCTTCCTTCCTTCCTTCCTTCCTTCCTTCCTTCCTTCCTTCCTTCGTTTTCTTTCTTTTTGTAAAAGATAGTGCCTCCATTTCTTCCAAACAAAAAGAAGAAAAGGTAGGATGTTGTTTATCAGTTTCTCTGTGACCCTTCAACAAAGAAATTACAGCAGCTACAGTTCAGTAAGCTTTCTTGGCTGACACTGTCTGTGTGGAGCTATGACATATTATATTTAAATTTAGTTTATATGGGGCAGGTATGGCTTTCCCTTTCACTATAAATCATCTAACTAGTTATGAGGTTGAATTCTATGAACTATACTAGAAAAAGTATTTCAGCACTCTTCACTCTTAAAATATATGCTCCTTTTGGGAATTTTACATGAAACGAAATGAGAAATTCATGTTTTTCCAGAGAGTGGTATGTTATCAAATGTTTAGGATTTCTGTCGAGTGCCTGGTGCTTCACCAATGGCGTTACTTCTCCAGCTCAAGACACAACCCTGAGCACAGCAGATGCAACCCTTTCCTTCAGGGAGTTTGCGTTCTGGTGTGAGGAAGAAGACTGACTCTTTTTCCTTTTTAGTGGAGGGGGTAAGAAAAGTTTTCTTATAAGAGTCCAGATGTTAAGTCCTTTAGACTTTGACCACTGGGTCTCTCTCACAGTTGCTCACCCACGCCCTTGTAGTGGAAACAACCATGGACCATATGTGAATGATGGGATGGCTGTGTCCAGTGAAACTTTATTTACAGAAGTATACCTTAGATGCACTTGACTTGAGAGTCCCAGTGTGCTACCCCTGGGCTATACTCATCACTCCCCACAAAATCTTTTCTTAAGGCCTCAGTAATTACTTCATTTTAAATTTTTTATGGATGTTGCCTACATTCCTTACTCCTTTTAGCTGTCTCCAGCTTCTTAGCTCATCCATACTTTATGAAATGAAGAGAACAGCATCTCCCATATTCTATATGGATACCCAGCCATCTCTACACATCTTCCCTGGAATAATCCCCATTAATCCAGACAAATATAAAGTAGAGAGGAGAAATAGAGCAGAATGTTTGTCTTTAGATTCTGTCTGCTGCCTGACTAACTGCGTCTGCTTTGATTTCTAAATAAGATATTAAACAGAAATTCTTCTCTGTTGAGTACCTGTTGGGTCCCTAACCAGTGTGCTGTTTTTTGCATATGGAGCTGCAGGACATTGCTGCTATCCCTTAAATGTGGGCAGGTCATGAAGGGAGTTAGAAAGACAAATACCCAGCAGAATGGAGCATAGTAAAGTTAATCAGCATAGCTCAACATAGGATATCACTGGAGTACATGGGATGAGCATCTAACCAGCTGTGTGTGTGTGTGTGTGTGTGTGTGTGTGTGAAATAAGGAGAGAAAAGGAGAAAGGAATACAGAATGAAAGAGAAAGAACAGTCATTCTGAGCAACAAACACAACACAACAAATATAACACCCTGCCCAAGGGCAGTGGACCAGTGTCCATAGTATTTTTGAATACTGGGAACTGCTTCTTGATAGTTTTGGTCTATATAAATAACTTGGAATCTTTGAGATCTGGAAATCTGGTTTAGGGCTAACTTGTAGGATGAGAAAAAAGTCCAACAAACATCTAGTTCCCTTTAGGGGGCTGGACAACATTCCTGGTCTACTAGAGACTGGCTACTTGTATACTGGAATGCCTGTCCCTGAAGACCACAGATTCACGGCCACATGATCCCTAGGTAGGAGTCAGAGTTGAGGTGAATGTTTGAATGTTGACAGGTAGCTAAAGTAGAAGAAAAGATCCCTCTTTCTTTCTTCAGCCTCCAGTAGTACCTATAATTCCTTTTAAACTTTCCCCCCTAATTGCAGACCATAGAACTGGTCTTTATTTTATTTATGCTAAAAAAATGAGTGTGGTAAGAAAAGTATTCATGAACACATTTTCCCCCACATAGATGACTTTCAACTTTCTAGTTCCCATAGTGTTTAGTGGCATATTGCCCTGTCTTCTCCCAGCCAGGGATTGTTCCCGGGTTTGGGCTGCTTTGGCTATGTGATTTTTTTTTCTCTATCATATGCACACACCCGTACACACAAACACAGGCACTAGGGCATGCTCACTTTCAAATTCACAACCTAAACAGGTGCAGAATTGTGTTTCCAGTGAGTTGCCAACTATGAGGGATGCCACTTAATATTTCCCTTGATAACAGGAAAGTGTAATGGAGGATATTACTGACAATGCTTATTCTTAGAAGATAAAATAGCAGTAGACCATGGTACAGTTTGCATGTTTAAGTCTTGAAGTTTTAGAAGTCAAGTGACAGCAGAGTAGAAGTAGCACTCCCATAGCCTGGAAAGAAACACACTGTAGACCCTGCAGATGCCTTCCCACCCCACCAACAGAGACATAGGGAGGAGCTATGGGGACAGCCCTGGTGTAAGCATTCTTCTTGACAACATGGTTTGTCAGAGCACACCAGCAGGCCAGGTTCTTAGGAACATAGTCCCTGTTTTCTCTCAGCCTGGTCTCTACAGATTTCTTAGAAGATCCATTGAAGTGTCTCCTTAAGGAACATTTTTTTGTCTATCAGAAAGTAGAAATAAAAGAAGGATTGAAGAAATACTCTAGGCCATCTCTGAACCTGTTGGGAATGTATTTTTGTTATTGTGGGAGCCCAAGAAAGAGACCTGGAAGGAAGTGTGCGAGTGAGGGAAAGCCAGGGACAGGTTGCCTACATCTGGACACTAGTCACACAGGTCTCCTTGTGTCCACTGAGAGGACCAGATGTTGCATCTTTAATGTCATCGTGGCTAACAGAAGCTGGCCATTCCTTCAAGACAAGAAGCTTGTCTTTCTTCAGTCATCTCTTCACCAGGTCTCTGCAACACAGAACCTCTCATGGGACCCAAGCAAACACTCCATATGCTCAGAATCACAGGAAGTCCCTAGAACACATAAATATTCATCATCCCAAAGTTACAGGGATAGATTTAACTATATCTTTTAGGCAGTCTTCTTTCTAAAATGTAATTTGCAATTTGGTGTTCTTAAAGGCAAATCATTAAATGTTAAGTTGTTCTCTGGTCCTCAAATGGAGGGCTGGTTGGGGACCAAGAGGTCCTCTGGTATGGCGGCAGAGCTGGCCACAGTACTAAGGAATCCTGGAGGCTGGAGCTCTCTGATGTCCTGTGTCTGCTTGTTATCATTTCATTCTGTCTCCTCCTGATCTTCTGATCTCCTAACATTTGGTTGCCATCAGTAATACTGTCTATTGTAATTCCCTCTGTTTCTAATTAGCATTTCTAAGCTTCTAAACTTCCAGCAGCTTGAAACTTAGAAAACAAATCTTAAAGTAAAAGAGAACTGGAGGAGTTTGAGAAGGTGATGGAGTAGGAGGACCCTGAGCTCACCCTGTTGCACATTTTCCATGAGATATCATCCACATCCAACTCAATAAACTGGAGAGTGATCCAAAGACTGGTAGAACAAACCCCACAATTAATGTAGAGGAAAAGCTGCATCTAAAAGTTTACAAAATCAGAAAGAGGGAGGCTGCCCACAGGAGAGAGGGAGCTGTGCACTCAGAAAGGACAAAGAAACTAGCCCTCGAACCAGGGAGTTCATGTGGGGAAGACTAATCCCCATGATATTTGGCTTTAAAAACCAATTCTGTTTTTTAAATTTTTAAATGAATTCTGGGAGTTTATAAAACTAGTAGGACTTTGAACCTGGAGATTTGGGGGTCAGCTGACTCAGCACTGGATGAACCAGGAGGGCATGTGTTAACCAGCTGCCACCCTTGAAGAAACAGCAGCCTGCATGAAGAAACAGCATATCAAAGGTCGTTTACACAATGCTGGGGGCAAACAAGGGACAGATCTGTCCATACTGATTTCTGAGCATGTTAGGAGACTTCTCTGAAAACAAGGGAGGTGGTAGGCACCATTTTTCTCCCCTGTCCCCTGAGCATAAGCACAGAGAAACCTGCTAGAGGCAGGGCTGCACAAACACTTGCTACCTAACCCACTAGCAGTGTACCACAAGTTCTCCTACAAGTTCTCCTTGGGACTCACCTACTCCAAGCCTGCTGACCTCAGGCCTGGGCTCAGGGCAAATTTTATTAAAAATTCACAGGCACCACACCCAGGTGCCAGGTACACAGTTGCCACTCACACCACGTACATCTGCTGTGCTTAGCTGTGCACTCCCTTGTGTGTCTACCTAACCATGCACCCCCACAGACACCAACATGTGCCATGGGTTGCTGCACTATCTTGTCCCAGCCTAGGGTGGCCCACAGGTACCGTCTCTTACCACACCCAGCTATGCAACCCTGACAACAGTCACGTGCCTCACCCAGCTGCCAGATGCACAGCCTAGGCCATGCCAGTCACTAAAATAAGCTAAAAGGCCACACCATGCTTAGCCACACATCTCCAGCCACCATCTGGCTCTGCAACCAGCCTCTTGCCCCTGGCTGCTCTGGCGCACAGTCCCCTGCCATCCCAGCACGGAACAGGATCTGTTGTAGGAATAGTGGCCCAGTACCCATTTTTCTGATACTACCACCCTTCTCCCAAGTTCTCCAGTGGGCATGCACCCCCAGAGCTGCCTTACTAAGTCCCACTAATACCACAGAGAGAAAGCACAGCCCAAACAGACGGAAAGTCAGTGCAGATGACTGCTCTGAAAGGAAAAGGAAGACACGACAGGAGGATGTAAATAACACACAAGATCTTTTCCTAAAGTGCCAGGTTTTGGTGCACAAGGGACACTGCATTACTAGGAACTCTAGGACTTCTTATTTGTAAAGCCACTACTTTCAAGAGGAAAAGGCAGGGCTGACATTGTTAACACACAGAAATAGGGGCACTTGGGTGGCTTAGATGGTTAAGCCTCTGCCTTCAGCTCAGGTTGTGATCTCCAGTTCCTGGGATCAAGCCCCACATCAGGCTCCCAGCTCAGCAGGGAGTCTGCTTCTCCCTCTCCCTCAGCCTCTCCCCCTCCTTGTGCTCTCTCTGTTTCTCTCTCAAATGAATGAATAAAATCTTAAAAAAAAAGAAATAGACACAGAGAGGCAGACAAAATGAGAAAATGGGGAAATTTATCTCAAATGAAAGAACAGGGCCAGGCCACAGCCAGAGATCCTACAAACAAAAGCCCAGGACTGGATTGCTTCACGGCAAACTCTCCCAAACATGTAAAGAATTAATACCTATACTTCGTAAACTATACCAAAAAATAGAAGAAAAAGAAAAACTTCCAAATTCATTCTAAGAGACCAGGATTACCCTGATACCAAAACCAGATAAAGACACCACAAAAAAAGAAATACAAGCCAATATCCTTTATGAGCATAATTGCAAAAATTCTTCATGAAATCCTAGGAAACCGAATTTAACAATACATTAAAAAAATCATTCACCATGATTAAGTGGGATCTATTTCAGGTTGCAAGGGTGGGCTTAATATTCACAAATCAATCAATGTGATATACCACATCAATAGGAGAAAGGATAAGAACCATATGATCAATTCAATAGATGCAGAAAAAGCATTTAACAAAGTACAACACCATTTACAATAAAAACCCTCAACAAAATAGGTTTAGGGAGAATATATCTCAACATAGTAAAGGCCATCTCTGCAAAAACCACAGCTATCATCCTTAATAGGGAAAAACTGAGAATTTTCCCCCTAATATCAGGAAAAAGACAAGAATGTCCACTCTCACTACTTTCATTCAACATAGTACTGGCAGTCCTAGCCACAGCAATCAGACAACAAAAAGTAATAAAAGGCATCCAAATTGGTAAGGAAGAAGTAACACTTTCACTATTTGCAGATGACATGAAAATTCACATAGAAAGCCTGAAAGACTCTACCAAAAAACTGCTAGAACTGATAAATGAATTAAGTAAAGTTATAGGATAAAAAAATCAATGTACAGAAATATGTTGTATTTTTATACACTAATAATGAAGCAGCAGAAAAAAATTAAGAAAACAATCCCATTTACAATCGCACCCAAAATAATAAGACTTAGGAATAAACCTAACCAAAGATGTAAAAGGCCTGTACTTGGAAAACTATGCAACATTTTGAAAGATATTCAAGACAACACAAAGAAATGGAAAAACATTCCATGCTCATGAACTAGAGAAATAAATATTGCTCAAATGTCTATACTACTCAAAGCAATTTACAGATTAAATGCATTCTGTATCAAAATATCAATAGTATTTTTTCATAGAACTAGAATGAAGAATCCTAAAATATGTGTGGAACCACAAAAAGATCCTGAATAGCCAAAACAACCTTGAAAAAGAAAAACAAAGCTGGAGGTATCACAATTCCAGACTTCAAGTTATATTACAAAGCTGTAGTAATCCAAAGAGTATGTTACTGGCACAAAAATAGACACAAAGATTAATGGAAAAGAATAGACATCCCAGAAATAAACCCACAAATATATGGTCAATTAATCATTGACAAAGGAGGAAAGCATATTCAATAGGAAAAAGATAGTTTTTTCAACAAATGGTGCTGGGAAAAGTGGATGGCAACATGTGAAATAATGAAACTGGACCACTTTTTTTTTACTATACACAAAAATAAACTCAAAATGGATTAAAGACCTAAATGTGAGACCTGAAAACATAAAAATCCTAGAAAAGAGCCATCTGGGTGGCTAAGTTGGTTAAGTATCTGACTCTTGATTTTGTCTCAGGTCATGATCTCAGGGTTCTGAGATCGAGCCCCATGTCAGGCTCTGTGTTGGGTGTGGAGCCTGCTTAGGAGTCTCTCACTGTCCCTCTCCCTCTCCCTCCTCTCTCTCTCTCTCTCTCTCTCTCTCTCTCTCTCAAAAAAAAATCCTGGAAGAGAGCACAGGCAGTAAGTTCTTTATTAGCTATAACAACTTTTTTTTTCTAGATATGTCTCCTGAATCAAGGGGAACAGAAGCAAAAATAAACTATTGAGATGTCATCAAAATAAAACTCTTATGCACAAAGAAATAATCAACAAAACTAAAAGGCAACCTGCAGAACGAGGAAAGATATTTGTTAACAACATATCTAATTAAAGGCTAGTATCAAAAATATATAAAGAACTGATATAATTCAGCACCCCAAAAACAAATAACTCAATTAAAAAGTGGGGAAAGACATGAACAGACATTTTCCCAAAGAAGAGATCCAGATGGTCAATAGACCCATGAAAGATGTTCATTATCACTTATCCTTAAGGAAATGCAAATCAAAACTACAATGAGACATCAGCTCACACCTATCAGAATAGCTAAAATCAACAACACAGGAAACAACAGGTGTTGGGGTGGGTGTGAGGAAAAACGAACACTTGTGCATTGTTGGAATGCAAATGGTTCAGCCACTGTGAAAAACAGTATGGAGATTCCTCAAAAAGTTAAAAAGAGAACTATCTTATGATCCAGCAATTGCACAACTTGGCATTTACCCAGAGAACACAAAACACTAATTCAAAGGGATACACACATCCCTATGTTTATAGCAGCATTATTTACAATAGCCAAGATATGGAAGCAACCCATGTGTTCATTAACTGATGAATGGATAAAGAAGAAGTGGTACACACACACGCACACACATATATGTATATGTATATATATATATACACACACACATATATATACATATATATATATACACAATTGAATATTATTCATTAATTAAAAAGGATGAAATCTTGGCATTTGCAATGACACGGATGAAGCTAGAGAGTACTATGCTAAGCAAAATTAGACAGGCAAGTACCATATGATTTCACTCATATGTGGAATTTAAGAAACAAAACAAATAAAGGAAAAAATATAGAGACAAACCAAGAAATAGGCTCTTAACTGTAGAGAACAAACTGATGGTTACCAGAAGGGAAATGGGTGGGTGGGATGGGTGAAATAAGTGATGGGGATTAAGGAGTGTATTTGTCTTGAGCACAGGGTGTTCTATGGACATATTGAAATACTTCACCTGAAACTAATATAGCATTGTATGTTAACTAATTGGAATTTAAAAACAAAAATATAGTAAATCACAACCTGAGCAATTTAAGTTCATGGAAGGTCTGGCTCTGTTCTGGCTCCTGGGAGGTTTACGTGGGTGAACTTTTTGTACATGCTGGATATAATGATAGGGGCTACATTTCTTGAGGTCTCGCCATGGGCTATCTCCATGCATACCCCACTGTGGAACTCTTACAGGTCCTTCAAGAATGGGGCTATTAGGAGACAGTTCCTGTAGAAAACATATCTGATCAACACATCTGAGAGGCCCAAGGCTTCCCAGGAATAAATCTGCCTCTAGATTCCCTGCTCTTGCCACTTGATTACTAGATCACAAAAGCAGTGCCATGATTCATTAGTTAACCTATGGAAAATTAATATAAAAGCGAGACATTTCAGCCACAGCTGGAGAGTTGTTTATCAAGTGATAAATAAGACTTTTGACGTAACCGAGAAATACTGCTTAGGAAACAAATAATACGGGAATAGAGACTTCTTGTCTTAAGAAACAGACACACTTAGAAGGTTTGAATACTCCTACACTAGAATACAGGTTATATTTTTATGGGTTTATGGGTTTATAGGTTTGTACACAGACACATTGAAAAATAGCTAACAGCTTATGCTAATATTTTTCCTCTTATCATTTAGTTGAGAGTACAATTTAGAATGATAACTTGTTAGTTTTTTTTTCTTTTTGAAACTAGTAAGATAGGCCAGTTAAATATCCCCAAACCTCTGTGATGAGTAATAAAAATTAGACACATTTAGCTCCACTGGTCTGTCCTCCTGCTCTCCCACCTAGAATTGACTTTGTGTTTGTTTGAAATACTTACTATATATTCATGAAGTTGCATGCATAACCTCATTAAATACACATAACAATACTGTTGTGTTGGAAATTCTGTTTTCCCATTCTAAAAACAAGAAAATTGTGACTTAATGAGTTTGAGCTCAAACTTCAAGACTCTTCAGGGACAATAGCACTTAACATTTTCAGCTTAAAGGAAACTGTATTAGGGAAAAAACTGAATCTTGTCATTAAAATGAGCATCTTGAAAATGTGAATAAATTGACAAAAAACTCTTGGAACTAATAAGTGATTATAGTAAGTGATTATAATAAGGTTGCAAGATACAGAGTTAATATAAAAAAGTCAGCCCTTTCTCTATACACCAATAATGAATGAGTGGAATTTGAAATTAAGTGCACAATGCTATTTACATCAGCACCCCACCCCGAAACAACGGAATACTTAGATATAACTCTAACAAAATGTATACAAGATCTGTATGAGGAAAACTACAAAATTATGATGAACAAAATAAACAAATATACCTTATTCATGGATAAAAAGACTCAACAGGTAAGTGAAACCATATGATAATTGACTTTCTCTGCTTGACTTATTTCACTCACCATAATCTCTTCCAGACCCATCCATGTTGATACAAAAGTTGGGTGTTCATCCTTTCTGATGGCTACGTAATATTCTATTGTATATATGAGCCACCTCTTCTTTATCCATTTGTCTGTTGAAGGGCATCTTGGCTCTTTCCACAGTTTGGTGATTGTGGACATTGCTGCTATGAACATTGGGGTACATATGGCCCTTCTTTTCACTATGTCTGTATCTTTGGGGTAAATACCCCAAAGTGCAATTGCAGGGTCATAAGATAGCTCTATTTTTATTTTTTTGAAGAATCTCTACACTGTTTTCCAAAGTGGCTGTACCAACTTGCAATCTCATCAACAGTGAAAGAGGGTTCCCCTTTCTCCACATCTTCTCCAACACTTGTTGTTTCTTGTCCTGTTGATTTTGGCCATCCTAACTGGTATAAGGTGGTATCTCAGTGTGGTTTTGATTTGAATTTCCCTGATGGCTAGTGATGAACATTTTTTCATGTGTCTGTTGGCCATCTGTATGTCTTCTTTGGAGAAGTGTCTATTCATGTCTTCTGCCCCTTTTTTGACATGATTATCTGTTTTTTGGGCATTGAGCTTGCGAAGTTCTTTATAGATCTTGTGGAACATAAGGAATAAAATGGAGGACTCTAGGAGAAGGAAAGGAGAAGTGAATAGGTCTAAATTGGAAGTGGAGATGAACCATGAGAGACTGTGGACTCTGAGAAACAAACTGAGGGTTATGGAGAGGAGGGGGGAGAGGAAATAGGTGAGCCTAGTGGTGGGTATTAAGGAGGACATGTATTGTGTGGAGCACTGGGTGTGGTACATAAACAATGAATCTTGGATCACTGAAAAAATAAAATAAAAAATAAATTGCGTACATTAAAATATAAAATAAATAAAATAAAACAAATAAAAGGCCTGAAAAAAAGAAGACTCAACAGTTTCATGATGTCATTTCTTTCCAACTTCATTTATGGATTTAATGCAAGCCCAGTCAAAATCCCAGAAAGTTATTTTGTGGCTATTGACAAAATGATTCTGAAGCTTACATGGAAAGGCAAAATACCCAAACTAGCCAATACAATATTGAAGGAAAACAAAGTTGGAGCACTAATACTATCTGATTTCAAGACTTTACTATAAAGCTACAGTAATCAAGGCTGTGAGGTATTGGTGAAAAAAGAATAGTCAAGTAAATCAATGTAACTATGTTCCATTGAGCTCAGAAATAGAGAGGTCCCAGAAATAGACTTGTATATTCAATTTATCTTTGACAAAAGCAATGGAACAAAGATAGTCTTCAACAAATGTGCTGGGACAGCTGAATAGCTACAGGCATAAAACTGAGTCTAACAAGGATTTTACACCCCTCACAAAAATTAATTCAAAATAGATCATAGATCATAGACTTAAATGTAAAATGCAGAGCTATAAAACTCTTAGAAGCTAATGTAGGAGAAAATCTTGAGATGACCTTGAGTATGGTGATGCCTTTTTAGAGATAGCACCAAAGGCATGATACATAAAATAGATAATTATCAAGCTGGACTTCATTAAAATTTAAAACTTCCATTCTATGAAAGACAATGTCAAGAGAATGAGAAGATGAGCAACAGACTGTAAGAAAATATTTGCACAAAACCACATCTGATAAAGGACTGTTATCCAAAATATATATTAAAAAAAACCTCTTAAAACTCAATAGTAAGTAAACAAACAATTTGATTGAAAAATGGACCAAAGACCTTAACAGACAATTTACCATAGAAGATAAGCAGAGAGCATACAAAAAGATGTTCCATATCATATGTCATCAGGGAAATGCAAGTTAAACAACCATGAAATACCACTATACATCTATTAGCATGACCAAAATCTGGAACACTGACAACACCAAAGGCTGAGAAGGATGTGGAACAGCAGGAACTCTCATTCATTGATGGTAGGAATGCAAAATGGCATTTGGAAGATGGTTGCTTTCTTTCAAAAACTAAACATACTCTTACCATACTGTCAGTAATTGTGCTCCTTGGTATTTACCCAAAGATCTGAAAACTTATGTACAGACAAAAACCTGTACACAGACATTTATAGCAGTTTTATTCATAATTGCCAAAACTTGTAAGCAACTGAGATGTTCTTCAGTAAGGGAATGGATAGACTGTGGTACATCCACATGGATGGAATGGAATATGATTCAGTGCTAAAAGGAAATGATCTCTCAAGCCATGAAAAGACAGAGAAAACTTAAATGTGTATTACTAAGTGAAACAAGCCAATCTGAATAGGTTTTATATACTGTATGGCATCAATTATATGACATTCTGGGAAGGGAATAAGTATAGAAACAGTAAGAATATCATTGTTTTCCAGGAGTTAAGTGAGAGTGAAGTATGAATAGGCAGAGCACAAAGGATTCTTAGGGTATTGAAATTATTCTGTATGATACTATAATGATGGATACATGTCATTATACATTTGTCCAAACCCAGGTATACAACATCAAGAGTGAACCCTCATGTAAACTACAGACTTTGGGTGATTATGATGTGTTGATGTAGATTCATTGATTGTAATAAATATATCATTGTGGTGGGGGGATGTTGATAATGGGGGAGGCCATGCATGTGTGGGAATGGGGGGTTTATGGGGAATCTCTGCATTCCTGTTACTTTTGTTAGGAACTTTAACAGCTCTTAAAAAAATAAAATCTTAAAAAAAGAACATCTTGTATACTTTCCAGGGACATGAATTAGAAGATTAAGCATGATTTTTCAGTCACTAAACCAGCTTCATTTATTTCAGATTTCCCCCAATATATTTAACATTGAATCCAATTGCAACACTCATAGCCACATTTTTTTAATAGGAGGCACATGTCTTGTTTCATTAAATAGCCTTTGGAACCCCTGGTTCCACTGATATTGATATTGAGACTGAGATTGAGATCCCATCAGGGGTGCATGAAGAGTTTGTGTAAGCCCTGCTGGAAAGCTAGGTTGCCCTCACCTCCCTTCAGAGAAAGGGAGGGTTGGTCAGTAGGAAACTTTCAGGGGGAGTGAAGTGCCTTCTCTGCCTGTCACCTCTTCTCACATAAAACAAAGCCAAAACAAAAAAATCCAAATGCTGTGCTCAGATATTAGAATGAGTTTTATGTAAATGTAGCTATATTGGTTATATCATTGATAACACATAGAAATATATCCATATTAGTGGGATGGCAGGTCTCAGATTTGTGTTTTGCATTTATTCCTATTTACTTCATTTTTTTTTTCTTTTTGGTCCTAGTTAAGTTCTGCCAGTCTCCTATCTAATGTTCATTCTATGTCAAATTTACTTGATGCCAATACTCCTTTAAAGAGAAGGAGCCAGCATTTTTGGATAACTCCTTGAAAGGAAAGGTTAGGAATCTCAAAAGAGGAAGAGGGATCAGCAAGACTGTTTAGGAGGTGATTCGGGACATTGCACACTCCCAGTGGCTTTTGAGCTCCCTGGCTTCCCTTTCTTTCTCTAGTTCATTATTAGGTTCTCTCCCTGACTTTGATGTTCTTGCAAACATGCTGCAGCTCCCTAGGCAACCATGACAAGGTCATGACAAGGCTTGTCATGAACCACAAGAACCACAGTTCAACGCTCAAATCAGTAGAAATATGAGATGTGCCTACCCTGTGCTGTACTCCAGAAAGCACTATAAGGACGGGTTGCTCATGGCCTGAGGGCAGAAGCACAGAAAGATTTGCCTCTGTTTGCCTTCTTCATCTTTGTCCCATTCTTGCCCTAGCCTTAAAAAGGTAAGCCCTTCTTATGTACTTCTGCACTGTGTTTCCTAAGGGCTAGGGTTAAAAGGAGGCAAGGAATTCCCCCAAATGCACCTCATTCTTGACATTGAAACTTTCCTGTGCTTCCCCAGAGTTCAACATTCTGCAAGTTTTGACCCCATCAAGATCCTAGGTCTAATATTGATAGATACTTCCAAACTTCTCCCACACATTGCAAGGACCTTAGAATACTTCCTTATGATTACTGGCAAAGGCTCAATTTGCCGCTATTTATCTGATGCCGTCTTATTAAAAATACTTGCAAAACCTGTGTGGGGGAATTGGCATTTATTCCTTGCACATGAATCACAAGCCAATACCAGGGTATTCTGAGTCACCTGAGTCAGGAGTGTGGACCTGCAATGACTGGTGTGTGACAGATGAATGTGGGCAGTGACTCTCTGTGAGGACATGTTTGTTGTGTTTTTCTAGTCTTACAGATGGGTTCTGCTAGGCCATGTCCTCCCTCTCTGATCCTTCTTCTGGGAGCTGGTGAATATCTTCATATTGTTACCTAGGATTAGTGGCTCAAATTAAAATAATTTATACATATACACTTCTTTTATGAGCTGAGTTTGCAGGCTGTAGGAAAGATGAAAGTGTGTCTTCAGTCACATTTACACACAACTTAATGAACTGAGGGAACCTTCACTGTGTCAAGATTATCCAAAGATCTCTGCTTTACTGTTGGTCTAATGTGGTGTTAGTTCATTTGTGGCATTTTACAAATAAGACTGACACAGGCCGGCCATACTGTAGATGGCAAAAACTAAGGGACATGGATACTGGGCCAAAGGTGGGTGCAGACCTCTGCATGCTTGGGGTGGGAAAACATTAGGCTATGGAGCTGGTGATAATTAGGTGCACAAAGATGAAGTTTACCAAGGCTTGAAAGGACAGCAGGGAGACTCTGCAGAAACCTTTGGAGACTGTGAAAACTAGAGGGGCTTCCAGCTCAGTTCCACCACCTGGGAACACGGGGTCCTTCTGTAGAGCAAGACAGAGCCCAAGGAGTTGGACATTCAAAAGTCACACCAGCAACCATCGCTCTGGATGCAGTCTCAGAGGAAGAAGATACTTTATTACTGAGGATCACCTATTCTGACATTTATCTCCTCAGTGTGTTTTCAAGAAGAATCTACTGCATATTTCACAAACCAACTCTTGGGAATCAGTTGTGAGGCCAACACTTAGCAAACTTGGAGCTATGACTGTACATTTCCTGTTTCTGCAGGTGTAATCTCCCAAGCTTTAAACTTGGCATTATATTTGACCAGTTCGTTTCCATGTAGGGATGTTTGAACATCTGCTATGGCTGTTAGTAATGGCAGTGGACGACAAGTACAGCCCTAGTCGCCACAGTTGTATACATGTGATATTTTGGGAAAGGCATCTTAGCTTCTTATTTTCATCCACAAGGGTGTCATGATTCCGGGATGTTACTGAACAGCTGAATGATACCCACCACTTTGTGGCCCCTAGAGGCCCCTTCTCTGGCCTCACAATGTTACCCCAGAACTCCCTGGAATGGCCTTCCTGGCTCTACCTCAGTTTCCAGAATTGCGAATCTCCACCCAGGCCAGCAGGAGTCTCTAGGATCCTGCTGCAGGCTGTGGTCACACTGGTTGTTAATAAGTTTGCCTTCACCCCTGCATGCCTCATGTGGTAATGGTGTATAAGAAGTGTTTTATAAACAATAAAGTATCAGTGATCATGCTGACACTACACTTTGACAATCTACGTCAAGCACTGAGGGACATAAAGGAGACCAAATGATCTCAAGATGGACACACATAACACAGAAGGCAGGCTCAATGGACAGTCCTCATAGGCCAGACACTGGCCAGCTCACCTGTGCACAGCCTCCCAGGAGGCAGAGCTATCTTGCCTCTCCCAGAAGTGGGCTCTGAGGGAAGGGGGATGAGCAGCACTCCCAACCTCAGGGGCAGGGTGTGAGAGAAGGACGTGAACAAGGACCACAGCCTCTGAGTGCTCTAGTGACCTGTACTTAGGAAGTCTCACTGTTTCTCTGGACTTTGGGGGACTCTGTCTTCCTGTCATCCATGCTCACAGGGTGGTAGTCCTACTTTTTCCTCATGACAGGAAGGAAAAAAACTTTCTTCTACCCTTTTAAGCTCAATAATTGGGGCCCCACAAATTGAACTTAAAAAGGACAGATTAACAGGAGAGAAAGGTTTATTTCATATGCATGTGGTAGGCCACACAGACACAACATAAAAACCCCAAAGAGACAGGCAGACTTGGATGTTTATATACCATTTTAACAATGGGCAATAAATTTGTGGAGAAGTGATACATCAAAGGAAAAGGGTTTTGAGCTTCTAAGGATGGTAAATTGTGAGAAGGTAAATATATAAGAAAACCAATGGAGGATAAGAGTTATTTAGTGATGTTTGTGTAGTCCAATCTTAGTCAAACCTCCCCTGGAAGAGGGCATTAATGGCAGTCCTCATTTCTCAGAAGTTCATGCTCTTAGTCAGATAAGGGATACTTTGAGAAGGCTTTTCTGTACCTATGGAATCTCAGTGGCCTTCAGCTCAAAATAATCCATAGCCAATGTGGCATATTTGGGGTGGCGCATTCTGATCTTGACACAGCAGTGATGAATGCTCACATCCCAGGGCTGCCATGCCCTGTGTCTCTGTTTCCTCCTCATCACTATTCAGTTTCTCTCTGTCCGACTCTGTTGAATGTGACAGTCCATCCCAAATGTGTCCTCTGAACTTACTTTATTAATGCCTTTATCAACTCCGAGGCCAAACTCTGAGGGTGATAATGCAACTCTTTTATCCTGCTTTTTTATAGAATGGAACAGGATTTAGCAGAGGACTCAAGAAGCAGTCATCATTGGGTTTGAATGGCTGGGACTGATGCTAACAGGTGGGTGACCTTGACCAGGTCACCTTCTGAAGAGTCTCCATTTCTCTGCCTTGACAGTGTGATAAATGTTTTATGTCTATTCACATTAACACACAGAGAGAAAGTCAGCTACTATTATTCTAACTACTGAAGTAATGACTAATGAACACAAATCCTGTGGTTTCCTCTTGCCCCTGAGGACCCTATCTGGCATTCTCTCTGCCAGTCTCTCAATTTACCTGTGTTCTACTCTAATCTGGGCCTTCTCTTTTTGGTTACAGTCCAAGCTCTAACTCTGCCCTGAGATTCTGAAATCTTTGCTGGGCTTGTTCCTTTATTGGTTTACATTTCTTCCCTCTAGATTTTAAGTTCCTTAAGGGACCGTAGGTGGCAAAGGGAACACTGTACCATTTTTTTTTAATTCCAAGTGGATGGCATTGCTCCACACATAGTGAGCAGTGACTGTTTTCACTTAAACGGTCCTCCTCACCTGGGGGTGGGCATGGGTTTCCCTATGGGACAGTGGCTGGTTCTCCTTCCAGGCCACAGTAATTGCCCCAGGGGATAAGCAGAGTCCAATTTGGGCAAAATCTCTTCTGCAGTATTAGTCATACAAGGTCTGGGTGAGAGAAGCTTTGTTCCCTTTCTGGCCTCTGAATTGTGGAGGTGAAATTATCTCCAGTGGTTCTATGCCTTCCTACCCCACACACAGCTGTCACAGCAGTTGATAGGATAGAGCAAGGAGGAGCAAGATGATAGATGCACTCATGGCTGTGGGTCCCATGGCCCTGGAAACCTGGTATGGGATCCCATGATTGTCCACCCCCAGCCTCCACCTTCCTGGCCCCTGCCCAGCAGCCAACAGGTCACCACCTGCAGACTGCATCCCCCAGGTTTCTGCTGGCTGGAACACAGTGCCTTTTCCCTCCTTGGGTTGTTTAAAAACATCTCCCTATGATTAACATGATTTACTTAAAACAGATTTTCAGAAATCCAATCATTAGGTTCAAGTCTATTTGCTATGACTTGGGAAAATGTTTCTCCCAAGAACTATTCCTGGTTTTACATTCAGCAACAATTGAGGAATGTGGCCATTTTACTACATAGTAGTAGGATGGGGTGCTTGTTACCATCATTGATCCATAACCAAAAATCATAGATCAGGAATTCTGTTCAAACTTTTAAATTGACAATACTTCATATGCAAGGCATTATTGAAACTTTCAATTGGTTGAAACTAGAATTGTTTATTTTTTCTTTCTTTTTTTTCTATCTTTTACTCAACAAATATTGAGGTGCACATACAGGGCTACATCCAGGGAAGAAAGTTGCCCAGACTTTCAGGATTAATTAAAGGGAATTAGAATATGTTACAAATAGATGAAGTCTTTTATTTAATAGATGATTAACATCATATGAAACATTTCAGGAATATTTGTCTCCTGAAACATGCAGAAATGTGATTCTCTTCCGTTCTTCATGACTTTCATTTATAGACACTTGCTCTGCTCCCAATATGCTCTGTAGAGGAAAACCTCCTTCTCTTCCCATTTGCTTGGAGAAGAGGCTGAAGATCAGTTAATTCCTGCTGTGATGCTAGTTTATATTACTGCACTTTATATCTTTAAATCACAAAACCAGTGACCACATGGTTTGAAAAAGAGCAAAGGAAGTTATAAAACAAATAAACAAACAGCAATAATCTTTTTTTGTTTGTTTATTTTGGCAAGATTAAGGCACAGTGACTCAGTGGATACTGATTTTTAGTTTTAAAGTATTCAGAAAAGGAGTCTGGTAAGAGATGCTATTTTCAAGGTGGATTCTCAGAAGGCCCTGAGGGACACAGACATACCCATGTAAACTAAGAATTTGGGGGCTCCCATCAGGTCATCCATCACCTTTGTGACTTAAAGTACATTTCCAGTTGCCTCTGTAATATTTTGCCTTATTACAATGTAGTGGTCATTTTCTAGAATGTCTAAATAGCCCTTCATAACTTCTTCTGAGTGTGCTGGGATAAATGTAGCCTGTTTTAGCTTCATAAAATGTTGTTTCCCTCTATTTCTCAGCTACACGAAATTTGAGGTCAGCAAACTGACCTTGCCTGTCCAGATGGCAAATAAAGATGATGAAACTCCTGTTTTATATCTTCTTTCTCAAGTAAAGCCATGCACTAGGAGTTTTTATGATTGCCCCCAAATGGGTTACATGATTGAAATCTATTTAGTTTGAGGATAGCAGGTGCTTTTGGTTTTCCTTCGCTGGCTCTATATTCTTTTTTAAAACTCTTTTTAATATATTCTTCTGCCTTTCAAATGCAGATTTCTCTATGGTACAGGTCTCAACCCTTCTCTATCTTCCCTCCTTATTCTCTTCCTGGGGAACCTTTCTGGGGAAGCTAATTCTAAGACCCTGGCACATTCTTCAACAGAACTCCCTGACCTGCTTTTTACTTTGCGAACACTACTCTGCGTGGAGTCAATCCCTTACCCTTTCAACATTGAGAGTCAGTAGGTCTGAGCCAGGTGCATAGGCTTGAATATTGGCTCTGTTGTTTACTGGCAATGTCATCTCAGACACGGTGCCCTCAGATGTAAAATGGGAGTAATAAAATAATCTGCTTGCAAGGATGTTTGAATATCACATACAAAGTCTCAGAAGAGCAAAAAAGATAATTCATGTCAAATAAGTGTTAGTCATAATTATCAGTGATATGATCTCTGTCAGACCCACCTCTTCACTTAGATTTCATAGTAGAACTTCTGGCAAAAGATCCAAAGCAGATTCCTAACTTTCTAACATGAATTAGTGAAGGATGTGGACTTTGGAATTCAGGGGGTACTTGAATAAAATATGGGTGCATGAAGCAGGAACACAGAATCAGTGCAAATAATAATCTAGGAATTAGAGGTGTCAAGTGACATAACTCATTATCTCCAAAAATAGGAGGTCTCCAAGCCTGAATGTGTTCAAGATCTTGAGAAGTATTTGGAGTGAATTCTTATGTTCAATCAGATGACCTCCCTTACAAACCAGAGACTAATTCCAACTATAACTGCTGTGATGCCCAGGGAGCCACAGGCTAAAGCCAAGACTTTGCCAGTGGGTACACTCTCTTGTGAATAGTTTCAGACCACGAACACACAGACAGGGCCTTGCATAAATTCTTGATAGTCTCGCTTTAGATTCCTTGCCACACTTGGGTACCCAGAGCAGAATTAAAACCATCTGCTGCCGAACTTAAGAGATCCTTCCACTTTTCTTCATTCGTTTGCCTCTTTTGGTTGATTCTTATTTACTTTCTTGAGGGTAGATTTGAAGTAATTGAAATTCATGATTCATTCTTTTTAAAAGCAGAGAAAGGAGTGCTGTGAATAATTTAAAGATGTAACATCCATTTTTATCTTCATAGCATTTCTTTTCAATCCAACACTGATGGGGGGCTGCTGAGGAAACTTTACTATAAACAACTAAAACATGGGGCGCCTGGGTGGCTAAGTTGGTGAAGCACCCAACTCTTGATTTTAGCTCAGGTTATGATCTCAGGGTCATGAGATTGAGCCTCAAGTTGGGCTCTGCATGGGCATGGAGCCTGTTCAAGATTCTTTCTTTCCCTCTGCCCCCCCCCCCGCCCCAGCTTATGTGTGTGCATGCTCACTCTCTCTCTCAAAAAACTCCCAAAACAAACAAAACACTAAAATACAATTTTTTTTCATTGTGCAGAAATTTGAGAGCAGTTTATAATTAAATGATTTTTCTCACTAAAGTAATAGAGACTATGAAAGGTGTAAGCCTGATGATTCACAGAC
The DNA here is from genome assembly GCA_002007465.1 of Ailurus styani. Classification (NCBI taxonomy): domain Eukaryota; kingdom Metazoa; phylum Chordata; class Mammalia; order Carnivora; family Ailuridae; genus Ailurus; species Ailurus styani. The sequence goes on along the minus strand of LNAC01001523.1, from coordinate 79,827 downwards.
CTGTACTCCTGGGGCAAATAATAATAAAAAAATAAAAATAAAGTGATAGAGATGCATTCCAAAACATTGGAATAGGAAGAAAAAAATTTTTTTAAAGATTCACAATCTTACTACCCTAACACAGCTACATTTAGCATTTTTGTAGGATTGTTTTTTAATGTTTAAAATACTAGGTAGATTACATAGACCAAAATAAATGTTAGATCTTTACGTGTGTGTGTGTGTGTGTGTGTGTGTGTGTTTCTTTCATATGTACATACACACCCCATATTGCTACATAGCTAGCTAGATAGAAAAGAGTATTTAGAGAGATTATCCACAGCCTGACACTACACACTCAGGGAATGTGAAGTCTCCTTCAGGATAATGTTCAATTGAGTCCAGTGAGTGGCTGCCCTTAAATTCCACTTCTCATTCCAAGACTTGTTGATTATTCTTTTCCTGTTATAGAACACTGCTATACACAATCTTTTCTATATAGAACCATTTTCTTTAGGTAAATTCCCAGAACCTACTTAGGTGGAAGATTGGATATTTCTTAAAACTTTAAATCTGCTTTAATCCCAAGCCTCCCCCCCAAAAAAATAAAAATAAATAAAAATAAATAAACCCAAGCCTCCCGCTGCTGGTCCCCAGTTTCCCAGGGAATGATTAACAGTTGATTTTCACTGAGAGAAGGCATTCTGTAGTATCTCATGCTTGTGTCCTCACTGTGCCAGCACCTAGAGATGTAAAATACAGAAAAAACATATTTCAGCCAAGCTGTATTTTAATTTCTCTGAGAGCAGAATCATTTTCTTAGAAACCCTGAAATGTTGAATCATGTTACCCAGCTTTAGTGGCTGTATAGGAAGTAGCTCTTTGAAAACCTAAATAGTGTCTAGTTTTACCTGACCCGATGAAGTGGGTCTTCCCATGGGCCTGATCTTTCTCTGATCCAGACTGGTGATGTTGGCTGATGGAACACCATGGAGCTGTTGGTCTAGTGCCCGGGGGGACATCGTGCCAGGATATTGCTTCCGCTCTGGCTTCAGTTTCCCCACTTGAATGGGAGAGGACTAAACATCAACTATTGTTACTGCAATCCCTTTCCCTGCCCTTGCAAAGAATCACCACAAAATGATTTATGATGAGAATGTATTCTTTTTTGTTTTCCAGTTTTATTGAGCTATACTTGACATACACCATTGTGTAAGTTTAAGGTACAGAGTGCATTAACTTGATACATTTTTTTAAAGATTTTATTTATTTATTTGACACAGAGAGAGAGATTGCAAGTAGGCAGAGAGGCAGGCAGAGAGACAGGGAGAGGAGGAAGCAGGCTCCCCGCTGAGCAGAAAGCCTGATGCGGGCCTGGATCCCAGGACGCTGAGATCATGACCTGAGCCGAAAGCAGAGGCTTTAACCCACTGAGCCACCCAGGCACCCTTAACTTGATACATTTATATATTGTGAAATAATTGCCACCAAAGCATTAGCTAACACCTCCATCATGTCACATGTTACCATTTCTTTTTTGTGAAGAGAATATTTAAAATCTATTCTCTTATCAACATTCAAGCATATAATACAGTACTGTTAACCATAATCACTATGTTGTATATCAGAGCCCCAGAACTTGTTATTCTTATAACTGCAAATTTGGACCCTATGACCAACATTTCCCCATTTCCCCTACCCCAAAGCCCCTGGCTGGCAACGCTCTGCTCTCTGTTATGATAAGAATGTATTCTATCTCCGAGGTATTTAGGATGGAAAGAAAAGGTTAAATGGTAACAGTCTAGATTATTTCTAAGACCCTACAAGTGCAAAATTCACTCAAGCTATGAATTTAGAAATGACTTCAGTGGATTTGTACATCTTTTTAGCAGAACCATTTGTGAACTTAATGGAGTTCCTTTTCTTTTCTTTTTTTTTTAAGATTTTATTTATTTGACAGAGAGAGAGATTACAAGTAGGCAGAGAGGCAGGCAGAGAGAGAGGAGGAAGCAGGCTCCCCACTGAGCAGAAAGCCCAATGCGGGGCTCGATCCCAGGACCCTGAGATCATGACCTGAGCCGAAGGCAGAGGCTTTAACCCACTGAGCCACCCAGGTACCCTGGAGTTCCTTTTCTATTTACAAAGTAAATCACTTCACAGCTATGGCTCTAGGAAGCGTTATTCAATATGACCATAGTTTCCTTCCTGTGGAAGAGTCAAACATTATCTTTTAGAAACTGGGAAGGTGGGGCAACTGGGTGGCTCAGTCGGTTAAGTGTCTGCCTTTGGCTCAGGTCATGATCTCAGGGTCTTGGGATCGAGTCCTGCATCGGGATCTCTGCTCAGTGAGGAGTCTGCTTCCTTCTCTGCCTCTGCCTCTCCCCTCTGTTCATGCACTCTCTCTTTAAAAAAAAAAAAAAGAAAGAAAGAAAGAAAAAAAAAAAAGAAACTGGGAAGGCCATCTGCCCATGATGTGAACTCCCTGTATGGGGACAAGGAGGAAAATTCTCCCACTCCTTGGAAGTCCGGACGCCACTCCACCACTTTGATAAAGACTAAGACTTTTCTTTTCATCCTCAAGGTATAGTCACCAGTACGTTTATCTAGTCATTCATAATGAAATATTTTATTCTTCCTGATTCTATTATCTTAATTCTATTGTCTTAAACTAATTACAATTTAGCTTACAGGGCTTTATATTTTTAATTAGAAACAAAAGTTATATCTGAAAGCCTCCTTCTGTTGTGCTCCCCATGATAGTGACCAAAACTTAGAGCAAGGGAGCTTGGGCTCCCAGGACACTGCTCTGAAAGTCACAGAATTATAGCTACCACTTGGAAAGGATGGACAGAGAGAGTTGAAAGTGGACTTGAAGAATTCTCTCTGTGCTTGTGTGGGTCCAGCCTTTCCCCATCACTGAATTCTTTAGTCTAAATCTTTACTTCTACAGTCTGAATATGTTTACTTATAGATGAAGATTCAATGTAAAATTTGTTTTTCATTCCTGACTGAAGAAGACTAATCTAAATAAAAATTCTGGGCTTGTAAGTGGGTAAGATTACCTTCACCCTTGCAACCTGTGGTCCATCCAAAGGGAGAAAGACCAAAGTGTAAAAACTCTCCTTCATTCAACTAACACCTCTTCATCAAGGACTGCTATGTTCTAGTCCTACCAACCCAAAAACGGTGTGATGAATTTTACAGCTTATCTGGTAAAATGCATCTAGAATTACCAGTTGCAATCTAACAGGTATGCTTTACCTGCTCTGGGAATCAGAGAAGTCCTCTGTCACAATGCAAGCCTGTGAGTGAACTGGGGCTTGCAAAATATGGATGTGCGGTGCTGAGGATAGAAGGGAGGTCCAGAAAAGAGAGAATTCCTTGAAAGAAAGAGAGAAAGAAAGAAAGAAAGAAAGAAAGAAAGAAAGAAAGAAAGAAAGAAAGAAAGAAAAGGAAAAGGAAAGAAGAAGAGAAGAGAAAGAAGAGAAGAAAAGAAAGAAAAGAAAATAAAAAAAGAAAAAAAGAACAATGTTCTCCATAAGTTGCAAAAAGAGCCAAAGGCCCTGAAGCAGACAGCAAAGTTCCGTAGATGTTAACTTGTATAAAAGATTGCCTTGGGGCACCTGCGTGGTTAAGGGTCTGACTCTTGATTTAGGTTCAGGTCATGATTCAGGGTCCTGGGATCTAGCCTGGTGTTGGGCTCCTCCTTAAACAGGGAAGTCTGCTTGAGTATTATCTCTCTCCCTCTCAACCTGTGCTCTCTCTCTAAAATAAATAAATAAATAAATAAATAAATAAATAAATAAATAAATAAATAAATAAATCTTTAAAAACAAAAGGTTCTTGGCTTAACATTAAGGTATCAAGTTCATTAACAGAAACTAGAAAATATGATGATCTCATAAGTAAAGAAGAGACAAAGCAGCCATGGTAATCTCTTTTTTAGAAAAAAATCATTTACTAGATTTTGACCATGAAATAAAAAGAAAATGCTATCACGTACTTGGTAGAGAAACCTTGTACCCTGTCTGCTCTTCCAAAATAACATAAAGACTGAGGCAATTACTCAATAATTCCAACCTACCATGCATGTTTTTCCTCATAGTCTTAATAAACAGTATAAAACTGCAGGTTTTCTTTTTGCTTGTAATTAGGAATAAAAACTTTTAACTCTTTTGGTATATATATTTATAACTTCATTTTATTTATGTAAACTTACTCTTTTTTTAAGATTTTATTTTTCTATTTGAGAGAGAAAGAGAGAACACGTACAAGCAGGGAGGGGCAGACAGAGAGAATCTCAAGCAGATTCCTTGCTGAAAGCAGAGCCTGAGGCAGGGCTCCATCTCACAACCCTGAGATCATGACCTGAGCTGAAATCAAGAGTCTGGTGCTCAACTGACTGAGCCACCCAGGCGCCCCTATTTTAACAATTTTAAATGCTCACAAAAATATACTGAAGGATAATGTTTACCATGTTTTCCCAGTTGAATAACCATGTTGGCACCTATTAAATACCCATCGTAATACAGAGCTCTGAATTTGTACATTGAATCAAATCTGTAGCATGAAACTGATATGCATTCATGATGATAACTGTCTGAAATTGAATTACAGATCAAACCTAACTAGTTTTTATACTATCCTATTTGTTTCCACACATCTAATGGCTTCTACCTGTCAGAATATCATGGCTCACCCTAGAGAAGGCTCTGAGCCAGAGTCTGGAATGGACAGGTTATTCACATTCATTTTCCTTAGTTTCTACCTTACACATTACTCTTACTGTTACTTTTTGTTAACTTTTTTTCCCTACAAATACTTGTTCTCCAAGCATAGGCTTTTATCACTTGTGTATGTTCATATAGTTTGCAGGATTTCCTCTAAATTATTTGCTCTTGGTTTTCGGTGAACAGGTTTCCTCTGCCTCGTTTGACCCTTTAATAGTGGAGAAAATAATTAGTCCAGCCCTCTTTGCAAGAGCTGCCATTTGAAAATGGGAAACAGTTCTATTGTGGTCTTCTTATTTATTTATTTATTTTAACTTTGAATATTAAGCCATTAAATAACTTAGCACTGACAATTGTTTAAAGTAGCCTAAAAATAAATTTTACAAATTATAGACCTGAACCTCCCGTGCTGTTGTAGCCTGTCATTAACAGCTGGGTGTAAAGGACTTTGCAGGAGACCATAGAGCAGCTGAAATCTGGGTCATTGTTTTGGTCCTTTGAATAGTGAATATAGTTTTAACACTGTATTTTAAGTGATTGGACCAAATTAAAAGGTGTGTGTGTGTGTGTGTATGCATGTGGGTGGGCTTTCCTTTTAATATTAAAGGAGATTCAAGGAAATAAACCTTTAATATACTTATCCTTTTATATAAAATATCAAATATCTAAATCTCAAGCTAATGTTTTCATGTTACATACACACTACTGTTACACATATTTATATGAATAAACTAAGAAATTTTAAAGTTATCTCTATATTTTACATCTTTTCCCAAACACCTAATTAAAAAAAATCCTATATGTTCAAGTGCTAGATGCCCAACACAGCAATATAATTTAGTGAACTAATGATAACTGGCCAAAGAAAGAAAGAAAGAAAGCAAGGAAAGAAGGAAGGAAGGAAGGAGGGAGAAAGGGAGGGAGGGAGAGAAAAGACTTAGCAAGAGTCATATCAAGCTTCAAGTCTATACTTTCTCTTGAGAACTTTGGAGGCCTCTTGAGCAGTCTTCGATTGGAGGCCTCCAATTTGTCTTTGATTTCAGAACATTCCCTGAGGTTCAAGTGCTACAGATGTTGTGAAATGGAAAGGGGAAGAGGGCATCAGCAGCAGGCAAAGAGGGAGGGCTTGGTCGTATGCCAAGCAGACTGTAGCCTGGAATGAAATAAGTTGTTAATTTCTAAATGTCTTATACTATCTGCTATCATTCCTGGATGTGGGTTTGAAAACCTGAATTTGGTGACTTTCTTTCTTGGAAAAAGCTTCTGGAAAAGAAAGGCAGAGGGTGCCAGTTGAGGTTGTCATGCTAGGACCCTCCCTAGTATCCTAACTGTGGAAGCCAAAATAGAGATTTCAGCTTTTTGTCATTTTCTTTTTAATTAATTCATTTTCTGGATATGGTAACATTCTTACGTTTGCTTGGTAGACAGAGGATATCTAAATTGTGTTGGCTCTTCTGTTTTATGAGGGAAAGAATGATCCAATTATCTAAACCTTGCAAAACATATTAAAATATTTTTTTAACTTGACAAAGATCCTTTCTCCTTCATCAAATGATCTAAATAATAGATGGGAAAACTGTCATGCCACTCTTGTTTACCGTGGTTCATAAGAGCTTCTCATACAACAATCCAATTTTTATGCTGGTAAATAATAAAGCCAACTCCATAATAAATTGTTTTAGGCCTCTTACAATTCAGGTAAAAGTAAATTTTTAATATGTGAAAATGATATAAAAGTAAGACAATTTTAGATTAATTTTCTCAGAGAAAATGGAAACATCAGATGCCTTGTAATAATTGTGCTGTGTTAAATGGAATAAAATCCAATTTCATTGCAGGAATTCTGCGTGTCATAATTCAGTCTAACTTTGAGGTCTTGAAAATAGTGTGTAACTACCTGGAATATGAAATGAGGGTAGTTTCTTCAAACTTAAAGTAGCTCAGTAAAATAACAGAGAGTGAATTTGGTTTACATTAAATTCAGTAGGTACTTAAAATGACCCATTTTATTCATGCCTCTGGCCTGAAATCTAGTGGAGCCAAGTGTGGTCCAAGCAGCTGCCATTTTATTTGGGTCCACCTGCCTCATTCGAGATCTGAGATCTTCTGTACAAAATCTGCACACGTCCACTTACTGGATGGAGACCATAGATCTTGGTGTACTGTGCTGGGAGATGAAAGGATAGCTTGACAGTATGCTGGACTAAGGAGGAGACCCAGAGTACACCAGGAGTGACTATCGTAGGTGTAAACTGAGGCAGCTTTTCTCCTGCCAGGTCTTATTCTAAGTGCCGAGACCCTAGATATTCTGTTTATGATCAGTTAACCTTGACTGGGGGCAGGAGGTAGATGCCTCCTGCATCTATGTCCTTTGACATAGATGAAAGAGTAAAGGCCATTATTCTCTTTTGTTTGATAACATTAAAGTCAAAATTACTTTCTACTCACAGACAATTTCTATGGGAAAATGATACAATGTCTTAAATATCTCTTCTGAAATAAGATACAATTGTTGGGTCCATGGTGATTGAGCTAACTGTCTTCTACTTACATCTCTAAAGGAAATAAGTTGATGAGAAACCTGCTTCTTTACTTCTGAGGCAGTGGCCTCTGGGGAGCCTGTGTCAATCAAGAGGGGCTGTACTCTCCTGGGCATGCTGCAGAGAAAACACAGGTGGAAGCAGACATTCCTTTGTGAGCATCTGTCCATTTAAGTGATGCCTTCACTCTGCAGTGGCTCTGTTTGTCCCTGGAGTGGGAGAGATGAGAGCCCGTATTGAGGAGAAGCAATCAGAGGTGTGGTTCTGTGAGAAGCTACACTTATCCCACTGGGTGGCTTGCCTGGAAATGTGGGAGCCTTTTATCTTGGGCTGGGGTGAAGAGATGGGGCTGCTGAAGTTGTGTTTATCTTTGCTTTATACCCAAATATCTGTTTGTTAGGCTTCCCTCTTCTTCAAATTTATGTTTTATTTAGCTAAACCTTAAAACCAAGCATACAGAAGTGGAATAGGGTGTGTGTCTCAGTCAGCATGGGCTGCTATAACAAGATAGCATAGACTTGGTAACTTTAACAATTATTTCTCACAGTTCTAGACACTGGAAGTCTGAGATCAGAGTGCCAGCATGGTTTGGTTCTGATGAGAACCCTGTTCCTGGTTTGCAGAGCACCTCCTTCTTACTGTGTCTCCACACAGCAAAGAGAGATTTTCTGTCTCTTGCTCTTTTCATAAGGGCACTAATCCCATCCTGGAGGCTCTACCCACATGACCTCATCTAACCCTAATTTTATCTCAAAGACCTCACCTCCAAATATCATCACATTGGAGATTAGAATTCCAACACATGAGTTTTGGGGGATACAATCATTCAGTCCATAGTAGTTTATATAAATAGTGAAACCACTTCATTAACATTTTTCTACAAAATATGCTAGACACCTATAGAAACCATTTGATAGCTTGACTATAATAGAAAAATGGGGTTAATTTTCCCCCATTCATGGGTTTATGTTTCCTATAAGTTGTGAAGCTATTAGATATAATATGAAGTTAGTGTTCTGTGAAAATTATTTTTATACCATTAAATAGGCAAAGTTATTTAAATTTACAGTATGACATCTCCCTCTTTACATATTATTAACCATGTACCTCAAGACCACAGAATGTTAGAGAGGAATATTCCTGTCTTTCTTTCCTTTGCTTTGCTTCTTTCTTTCCTTCCTTTCCTTTGCTTCTTTCTTTCTCTCTCTCTCTTTCTCTTCCTTCCTTCCTTCCTTCTCTTTTTCTTTCTTTCTTCCCCTTTCTTTCCTTCCTTCCTTCCTTCCTTCCTTCCTTCCTTCCTTCCTTTCTTTCTTTCTTGCCTGCCTTCTTGCCTTCCTTACCTTCTTTTCTCTTTCTTTTTTCATTTGTCTGAGAAGATTTAAAAAATAAAGAATAAAATTCTACAATTATATTAAAAAGGAAACCAAAAATTATTTAGAAATATTTAGTTCTAATTCCATTCTGTTCGGTTCTTGACATTTGGTTGATGGAATAATGTATTAATAAATATTATTATTGTGGGGGTGCCTGGGTGGCTCAGTGGGTTAAAGCCTCTGCCTTTGGCTCAGGTCATGATCTCAGGGTCCTGGGATCGAGGCCTGATTCCTCCTCTCTCTCTGCCTGACTGTCTGCCTATTTGTAATCTCTCTCTCTGTGTCAAATAAATAAAAAAAATCTTTAAAAAAAGATTATTATTGTGTAAAAACCAAACCAAAACAAAAAACCTCCTGAAGCCCACATTCTCCTCAAGGAGACTCCCCATCCTCACAACCATAACACATGGGCAAGTGTGTGGCTTTGCCCCATATGTCCCTTGGCCCCAATGCCAGCCCTGCCATATTCTTGGTGTGTGACCTTTTTACAAGTATTTAGCTTCTTTGGGCCTCAGTCTTCTCATTTATAAAATAGAAAGACCTTCTTCCTATGGTTCCTATGAGGATTAGGCATATTAGTACACTTAAAGCTTAGCTCTCTGCCTGTTCCATAACAAGTAGGCTGCTTCAGAGCTGTGTCTTTATCCTTCACTTCCTCCAATGTTAATGCTGGGAAGGAGGGGATACATTCTTGGTTCTCGAGCCCACTGCATTCTGAGTCACTGAGCTGCTGGGTTGTGGTGCTGGGATAATGTGCTTTGGAGTCATCATTTTCTAATTACTAAGTTGGTGTCTCCTTTAGAGAATTTTTTTATTTGGTCAATTGTAAAGTCTTTATTTTGAAGTTTTCAGCTTATTGATAAATAAATGTTCTGACTCATGCACAGTGGAACTACTTTGTGAGTGATCTAACAACTAAGAAGCAAAGCGATCCAGTCCAAAGGATGCTTGCATCATTGATGCCTGCATCTAGGACCCCAAGAAAGGCTACTTCAGCTAGACTTCAGCCACTGGAATGTGCAGGTCCTCTTTGAGAGCAGCTGTAAACTCAGCCCTCAGCTATAATCCCACCAACAGTTGGCCAGCATGAGAGAAAGAGGGGGCAATATTGGGTCAGCAGGGAGATGATGAAAATGTCCCACTGTGATCTGACAAACAGCCATATTTGCAGCCTCTTTACTTGGTAGGAAGCATGTTCTGTTCTCCTTTCTCCTCATGCAGTGTCAGAGAAAGTGATCTTCATACCCCTGGGGAGTCAAGTTGTTACTCTAAGAGGCTTCCACTGGAAGCTCTAATGCTTTTTGTCTTAGACACTTACACAAATTTTACATTCTAATTTAAATTATTTTTACAGGGTGCCTGGGTGGCTCAGTCGGTTAAGTGGCTGCCTTTGGCTCAGGTCATGATCTCAGGGTCCTGGGATCGAGTCCCAAATCGGGCTCCCTGCTCAGCGGGGAGTCTGCTTCTCCTTCTGCCTCTGCTGCTTGTACTCTCTCTCTGTGTCAAATAAAGAAATAAAATCTTTAAAAAATTATATTTATACTTGTTCAAGGAAATAAAACATAATGTCCCCAAGTCTTTCCAAAATGATGCTACAAAAACAGATATATTTATTGTCCTTGTTCCTGCACAGGAGATGAAGCTTGGCTTTGGGAGACATGAATTGATGGCCACCCCCAAAGGCCCATCAAAACTGCAGGTACTCTTGGCTGACTATGGCTGACTGCTGGCTTACCTGACACTCTGGCATTTAACTCCACATGACTCAGTATATTTGTGAAATTATGTACTTATCCTCATAAATCATGGTTCAATTTAGACTTATTTCTTCAAACTAGCATGTGAAAAGCTGAGGTGTGTGTAGGAATTTTGTCTTCCTCAGGTCTGATTTAGAAAAAAATACCAATTTCTCTTTCTTATATGAACACAGCAAATGAATTGCATGTGGCAAAAGAACATGATAAGAGGATATATTTATCATTTATATGTTAATTCAGATTAAGATATTAAATTCAAAGGGAGAACTGGCGACAACTAAAGAGATAGCTCTTGATATTTTGATACTTGGTCCCTTTGAAAAGCAATCTAACGTCATTGTATGTCCACTGAGGTAAGAACCTTTCCCTGGATTGGGTAGAAAATGTGCTGGCAGTCATAGCCTTCCTGATGACCCTGCTTTGCATCATTTTGTGACATTTTGCATTGTGTCTTCCACTCGAAGTTCACATTTGCTGTGAATCACCTTTTTTTGCTTCCCTTGGATTCCGGGTAGGATCTAGGTTATGTCAGGCATGCAACTTATAAAGTTTTTCCCTACCTCAAGGAAATAAGAAAACTTGCATGAAGCCCGTGCCTAGGGGGGCACATTGCTGCGGTCCTAGAGGCTGTCAGAAGTGACTGGTGGGAGTGAAGAGCTGAAGCTTATGCCTCACTGGTCTTGTGGAAAATCCTCAGCTACCTAGAATTTAAATGGGCTTGCTCCACAGTATGTAGCCCTAGGCTTCCCGTCCTGTACTCTCCAGTGTGCTGCAATGTTCCTTGCCTGGGATAGTAAGGTGATAAAACCGTGATAGAGTCATATTTAACCTACAGGTGCTGCTGCCAGGACATTTTTCTCTGTGAGAACTCTATCAATACAAGTTTGAAGGGTTTTGTAATTATATTTTCCTTCACTTTGTTCTCTATCAACCACAATTCATGTTGGCATGGCACTTTATATACCATTTTTAAAATCTCCCTTCTCACCAAGGTTGATACTGTATACTCTATGTCAAACAATGGCTAAAGAGAAGCTCTGAAACGGAGAGCTTCTTGACCCAAATCACTCAGGGAGTCCACACCAATCTTTTGTAAATCCAGAACTTCTGTTTACCAGGGCAGGTGCCTCTGATTTTATTTCTGCAGGGATGCCAGAACTCTGCTGTTAGTTTCAAATGGAAAATGGTTTCAAATATCCACTCTGTCAGGCAGATCACTCTGTGCATGCTTGCTGTGGTTGATTGTTATGTCAATGACTCTCAAGAGTCCAGCTGCATATATCCAAGGTCTTGTGTAGTTCCTTCTACATTGATTCTGGACTGGGTCCTGCGGTCCCTGACCACCGGGTCCTAAGCAAACCTAACAAGGCAGGGCCTTGGTATGTGCTGTATGTGGGAGCCTGCCTTCTTAGAATGCTACCACCATGCCAAGAATCTGGTCTAAGTTTCTTGAAAATTAAGCCCACAAAGAGAGAAATATCCAGCTCCCCCAGGGACACCACCCCACAGCAGAATGCAGGAGCTGTAGTGAACTGAGCAGCAGACCCTCAAAGCCAATTCATGGAGTTAGGAGAAATAGTACTTGGTACTTGCTTTAAGGTTATGCTTTGAGCTGTTTTATTAATACAATATATCTTTGATGTACTTTTGGATGCCACATTCCATTTTCCATTCAATAAAGTGACAATATTTATACTTAAGAATTAGTGAATATTTTATATCAATCATTAATACTGCTAATTAATGAAATTATTCACTACAATCATTAGTGTTACTCTAACGAAAAGAAAATATTTTTTATAAACACTGAATTACATTTAATATATGTTTTATAACCACCATGAAGGTTCATAGATTGGTTGCACATTTATAGCCTAACATGCAAACTAATCTGTAGATTATTTAAGTTTTTAACATGTAAAATCTCATCATCTAAAAATGGTTTGTGCCCTTATTCCAAGTCTTGTAATTTTCTTTCTTACATAAATGCTCTGGCTAGGGCATCTAGTACAATACTAAGGATTACTGTTAGCAGACATCCTTGTCTTGTCTCTCATCTCAAAGAGAAAGCTCTCAGTGTTTCATCATTCATTATGGTTTTTTGCTATATCAGTTTTCAATTACTTAGGTTTAAGAAGATTTCTTTCCTTTAATCTGCTAATGTAGTGTAGATTGAACCACATAGCTCAAACTTCATAGGTATAAGCAATGTTAATGAAAATCTAATTTATTTCTATATAGCAGTAAGAAAGAGCAAGTGGAATTTTCTACAGGACACATTTACAGTTGGATCAAAAATATATAAAGTACTTGGAATAAATCTAAAGAAGATGGGACAGATCCTAACAGAGAATAATAAATTGATTTGAGACATTTAAGAAGAACTTGACCTAAATAAATGAGGAAATGAGACATTTCATGGATAGTTAGACTTAATATTGTATAGATGACAGTGACTAACATACATTGCAGTCCTGAGGAAATCTCAACAGGTTTTTAAGTAGACATTGACACTAAACCTTGCATGGAATTTCACAGGGTCTAGAATAGTCAAAACTCTGCTACAGAGGGTAAAAATCATTTGGTGGCCTTGCCCTGACATTTATCAAGACTTGTTATCAAGCATTAGTAATTATGATATATAGGATTGGTATAAAAATATATAAGTAGACCAAAGGAGGAGAGACAGACTGATGTATAGATCTCTGTATGGATGGGTTCTAGAAATACCAAAAGTAGAATTTCAGATTAGGGAGAGTGAATGGATTTATAATAAATGTTACTGGATAATTTGTTGGTCTATACATGCATATAAACATATATACACACACACATATATAAACATATAAAACAAGTAAAAGTAATTGGTATATATATTAAAAGTCCACCTGTGCATATTTACATATAAATTTTACTGGACAATTAGGTTTATATATATTTAGATGGATTAAAATTAAGAATTTCCATTTTATTACACAGTAATCTAAAAGGACTAAAAGTATGTAAGAACTTCCTAGCAGACAAAAGTCTTGGACCAGATGGCTTTAATAGTAAATTCCACCAAGCATTTAATGATGAATTATTATCAATGTTTGTCAAACTCTTCCAAAAATAGAAGAGGAGATAAGACTTCCAAAATTATTTTACTAGGGCAGCATTGCCCTCATACCAAAACCAGATAAGGACACCACAAGAAAATTATAGGTCAGTAGCCTCAATAAACATAGATGCAAAAATCCTCAACAAAATATTAGCAAACTGAATTTAATAATACATTAAAAAGTTCACATACAATGATCAAGTGGGATGTATTCCAGGGATGCAAGGATAATTTAACATCACAAATAAATTAATGTGATGAACCACATTAACAAAATGAAGGACAAAATTCATATGACCATCTCAACAGATGCCAAAAAACACCTGACAACATTCAAAATCCCCTAATGATAAAAACTCTCAGCATGGTGAGCAGGAATATAATTCAACATAATAAAGGCCATATATGACAAAACCACAGCTCATACCATAATCAATAGTGAAAAGCTACAATGGTGAAAATGTTCCTATAAGGTCAGGAATAAGGCACAGTTGTCCATTCTCACCGTTTTTATTCAGAATAGTATCAGAAGTCCCAGTCAGGGCAATCAGACAGAAAAAAGAAACAAAAGACATCTAAATCAGAAAGGAAGAATTAAAAATGTCACTATTTGCAGATGGCATGATATTATGTATAGAAAACCCTAAAGACTTCACTGAAAAACTCTCAGAACTAATAAACAAACAGTAAAGTTGAGGGATACAAAGTCAATATACAAAAATCTGTTGCATTTCTATACACTAATAAATGATGAGAAAGAGAAATTAAGGAAACAATCCCATTTACAATTGCATCAAAAAATATCTAGGACTAAATTTAACCAAAGTTGAAACACCTATTTGCTGAAAACTATAAGATATTGATGAAAGAAATTAAAGAAGACATGAATAAATTGAAAGATAGTTTGTGCTCATAGATTAGAACTAGTTAATTCCTTTTTAAAATGAATAATATTCCATTGTACAAATATGCCACACTTGTATCCATTCATCCATTGGTGGGTATTAGGGTTGTTTTCACCTTTTCAACTGTCATAAAGAGTACTTCTGTACATTTGTGAGCAAATATTTTGTTGCATATCTGTTTTCAATTATTTTGGATATATAACTTGAAGAGGAATTCCTTTGCAATATGACAACTCTGTTTAACTCATTAAGGAACTGCCAAACTATTTCCTGTAAGGATTACACTGCTTTACATTCCCATTAACCAATGTATAAGAGCTCCAGCTTCTCCACATCATCGTCAACACTTGTCATTTTCCACTTTTTAAAAGCAATTATAGGGGCGCCTGCATGGCTCAGTCAGTTGAATGACTGACTCTTGGTTTCAGCTCAGGTCATGATCTCAGGGTGGTGAGATCAAGCTCTGTGTTGGGCTCTGTGCTCAGCAGGAAGTCTGCTTGAGGTTCTTTCTCTTCCTTTCCCTCTGCCCCTGCTTCCCCTTTCTCAATCAACAAATAAATCTTAAAAAAGCATATAGCCACTGCAGCAGGTGTGAACTGGGATCTCATTGTGGTTTTGATTGAGGAATGATTAAAGAAAATGGAACAATGAAATGTTATTCACCATAAAAATGAAGGAAATCTAGTCATTTGTGACAAAACAGATGGCCCTGAGGGTGTCATGCAAAGTGAAATATGTCAGACAGAGAAAAAAATACAATATGATTTCACTTATATGAGCAATCTAAAAAAACAAAAACAAAACAAAACAAAACACCATAAAAACCCATAGATACAAAGAACAGATGGGTAGTTGCCAGAGGTGTAGGGTAATAGATGAAATGGATAAGGGTGGTCAAACCATACAAACTTAAGCAAATAAACAAAGAACAATATATAATGGATTCCTATAAAACAGAAAATGGCAAACAACCCATGATAAAGATGGTCAAAGCAATTTAATAGGTATATCACAGAAAATGTAAATAGTCAATAAAAATCTGAAAGATGCTTAACCTCATGAGCAATTAAGGATTGCCAAGTGAAAATACAGCACTAAACTTTGTTACTTGGAATTACATAGAGAGGTATTAAGCCTGTATTGAATGTAAGAGAGCTATTAGCACAAATTTAAAGTAGTGAATGCCTTCAGAAGAGAGTTCTGGACACACAAGGGTTTAATGCCCCTACAACATTCTACTTCTTAATCTGAGAGGTAGTTACAAGAGAGTTTTCATGAAAAAGAACTGCTACACTTAATATATTTTATACATTCTTTTTTTTAATTTTATTTTTATTCTTTGCCCAAGGGGTACAGGTCTGTGAGCGAAATAAGTCAATCAGAGAAGGACAATTATCATATGATCTCTCTGATATGAGGAACTTGAGGGGCAGGGTGGGGGGTTGTGGGGGGTAGGGAGGGAAAAATAATGAAACAAGATGGGATGGGGAAGGAGACAAACCATAAGAGACTCCTAATTTTATACATTCTTTTGAGTGCATATTTTATTCACAATTTAAAATAGAAAAACAGTTAATTTTAGAGCCATGTATATAATATGAGGCCATTAAAATTATTTTTAAAAAACCTGGCAAAGTTCACTTGATAACGTAGGAGGCAGATTGAGAAACCCATGAAAAGGAACACCACAGGCTAATGAGAGCTTCACGGAGTTAGGTACGGGGCTCAAGGGAGAAGGATGAATGTTTTGCTTTGTATTTGCATTGTTTTATTTCTGTCACATACATATACTACTCTAAGTAATTTTAACAATGGAAATAAAATTCACAGCATAAGTTCATACTCCAGAAGTTTTTAATAATCTACCAATAGGTTTAGAAATCATGTAACTCATGCAGCAATTTTCAATACTTTTACTTTTTTTCCCCTTAAATGAAAACTACAGCAAAAAATTGTAATATAAGACAGAGGACAGTAGTGATGAAGGGGCCCAGAGGCCTCTTCAAATACTCTCATTCCACCCTCTCCCCAAATGATCCAAGTCCCCAAACTCTGGGAAGTGGGTAACCCAAGTTGGAAGCCATCCTACAGTGCAACAATTTCATGGTACAACAGGCCAATCTGTGATGTGAGAGAAATTGTTCACCAGGCACCTGTGAAAAATAGCAAGACATATTTTATTCAAGACTATTGCAATGGGGGAGAGAGATTGAACTCAAGTCCAAATACAATAGGGACAAGTAGGAATTTATAGCCAATGTACAGAGTGAGGGGTTCAGTGGTTACCAAGAAGAACTTCGTTAGTTATCAACAGTGGAGGGATTCTCAACTGACTGACCTAATGGGATTCTTGCTGACATCAAGTCAGGATTTCTACATCACAGATGGGGATGAGGAACTTGATCAGATAGCAGAGATGATTAGAGACAAATAGTGTGGGGGGCAGGGAATCCAGCTAAAATGACTATGTAGAATTCTTGCTAAAACTATGCTAGGCAGGTCCAGAAAGGACAGGACAGATACAGAAGGCCAAAGTGGAGGTATAGTTGAGAAGAGAGCTCAGAGGAATGTGGCTAAAGTTTGGTCAAGGAGAGAGTCTTGTCATTTGTACTAACCTAAGGTGTCTCATATTTGTATTATTTCCACAAGTTTATTTCCATAAACTCTTGAAGATGTGTGTTAGAGTTTTGGGAAGGTGGAGGAGAACATGTAAGAAGTAGAGTTGATGTTCTTTTAATGTGAATTACATGCAAATAGGAACACAGGATTCTAGGAGATTGGAAATGCAGTAAGAAAGTGCAGAGTCTTGCTTATCCAATTCTGAGAATTTCTCCTGTCATGGATATACTTGGAACACAGATTTCCAAGATGTAGGGGAAATTGAGGGGTGGGCTGGTGATCCCACCTTCCTGCAGAGAAGTAAGAGAGTGCAAGTAAGGAACAGGATGCATGTGGATAGTTTATTTATTTTTGGTTTTATTTTGTTTTAAAATTCTATTTTACTTTTTGTTTTTTAAAAATGATGGGGTACCTTGGGCAGAGGTTCGAATAATGCTATTTAAGATTTTACTGAAAAAACTTTCACTATCTAATGTTAACAAACACATTAAAAAAAAACTTTCATATAAGGGAAGGTTAATCCCTTCCTCAGCCCTCCTTCCATCCTTTCCAACTATTGTGTATTTGACTTTTGAAATTGTCTGCAGCCCACCAATGTGAACACCCCAAAGTGAACATTTGGAAAATGGTCACATTTTATATGTATTTTAGGGCACTCATTTAGACCTGCAAAGAAAGTTCCTATTTTGAACATGTCCTCTCCCATCCTCTTGAGCATTGTGTGTGTGTGTGTGTTTAAGATTTTATTTATTTATTTGAGAGAGAAAGAATGAGAGAGAGAGAGAGAGAGAGAGAGAGAGAGAGAGAGAGAGAGCACAAGATGGGGGAGGGTCAGAGCGAGAAGCAGACTCCCTGCTGGGCAGGAAGCCTGATGCCAGACTCAATCCGGGAACTCCAGGATCAAGACCTGAGCCAAAGACAGTCCGACCAACTGAGCCACCCAGGCACCTTGAACATTGGGTTTTTGATAGCACTGGGTACATTCTCTTGTTTGACAATAACACAATTAGCCACCTCTTCTCCTGATATGAAAAGATAAACAGATTGTTTAGCAGAAAACAATTAGGATTAGTTGAAAAGCATTTAATCTGCTTTCCTCTTTTTCTGTGCTCTTCCATAATGCCTAGGAGCTGTGCTTTCTTTTGAAAGGGGAACTCAAAGGTCGGGAATTAGGGCTCTAGCTTTTGGCATATTACTTCCATTAGCGGGCAAATCATTGATAAGAGATAAGGGATGTAAAAGGCCATTGTGAGGAGGAGAAATTTAAGAGAAGGCTGAGCCCAGAGGCTAAAGTTCTTATAAAGGAACCTTATTTTTGCATTTCAGTAGGTGGAAAATATGCCTGGCACTAGCTCAATCTTATCACAGAATTGCAAAGATTTAAATGTTTTAGGGTGTTGGCATGTCCAGGTTAAAGGTTTTTATTTTATTTTTCACTAAAATGACCTAAGAATCTGAACTCCTTATAGCCAGTTACCACTCCACACTAGTGTCCAGGCAGCCCTCTGGGATTTACCACTGTTCTGTGGCTTCTACATGCTCTGCATTTGGCATGGTAATCATATATCTTCCTGTCTCCCTAGAAGCTGGTCGGTGATTTGCATGTCATAACATATTAAGTGTAAACTAACTAAAAAACTCTCATAAAATCATTGCGTCCCAATGACTGTGCCCACATATTTCTTTGGTGAAATTCAGCCAATTCATTTAATGTGTTCAAACTGAAATATCCAATAAGAAAATGTATATAATTCTATTTCCCATTTCATTAAGTAATTATCACGATTCATAAAAGAAGGCAGATAAATGGTTTTAAATCAAATGATTATTTCAGACCTTCCTAATAAGATGTTAATAGCTATAGTTCATGTTTCCCTAACTCATGGTTTCTGGGGTCTTCTGAGACCCTCAGGGGCTGACAATTAATCCCTATTCTTTTATGCCCCCAAAGGGGTACACTGTCTCTCCTACCCTTCTTCCCTTGCCAGTGATTGCTACTAATGGGAGAAGGAAAGAAGCTGCCCTTTGCACAAGGTATTTGTTCTTTCTGCATTTTTTATCATGTCTTCCAGTTAAAATTATAAATCCAGTGAAAGCTGACATTGAATCAAGAATTTTCATTATTTAACAGATTTTAGCACAGCTAGGTTTAAGCTCATCAAAGGTACTTATTAGATTGGATGATTGCTGAGTTGAATGATCTTTCTAGGTTATTAGGAAGAGATATAAACTGACATAATTCATGAAAGTTCATGATATGCTCAGATGAAATTGAATGTATGAAATAAATGGGAAGTTAATGGTGACAATGCTAACAGTGACCATGCTGACCACTTTTTAATCACAGGACTAAGTGTAAAGCAACTATGTTCATATAAACATGACCCCCTCTCAGCTCTGGGTCATGATGGTTTGATCACCTGAAGAATGGTATTGCAGTACATTTTATAAAGAACCATGGTAGGGACTCAGGAAACTTGTATGTAGGACACATCTGGCACGCATGCACCCATCTTAACAAAAAAATCTGCAAATTCCTATGAGGTCTCCAATGTATTCAGAGCTCTATGAATGAGGTCAGTCCTTCTAAATACTACTTGATGTCTAGTCGATATTTTCATGTCACCAGAGGAGGTGTATTGTGAACTGAATTGTGTCTCTCCCATATTCCTGAGTTGAAGCCCTAACCCACCATCGACTGTATTTGGAGATATGGTCATTAGGAAGAGGTTAAGTTTAAATAAGGTGATAATATGGGAAGACCTAATCTGATAGGACTGGTGACTTTAAAAGAAGTAGGGAAAGAGGTCTCCCTCCCACACACACAGGCTGATAAAAAGCCATGTGAGTATATAATGAGAAAGCGGCTGTCTGCCAGCCAGGAAGAGGGCCCTCACCCAAATATGACCAGGCTGGCACTCTGATCTCAGACCTGCAGCCTCCAGGATTGAAAGAAATAAATTTCTGTTGTTTATAGGACACTCTGTCTGTGGTATTTTGTTATAGCAGCCGAAACAGACTAAGACAGATGCCATGGTCCCTTCAACTGATTTTACAACCCAGCAGGTAGATTTCTCATCTGTAAAGGGAGACTAACAACCCACCTAATATAGATGGTCTCTGTGAGGAGTAGGTGAATTGTGTGGGTCTGTGTGTATTTAATTTTTGTTTATACCTCTTGTGGATAGACTGTGCACAGTGCTAGTGAACACTTGAACATTTAGTTATATCTGGGGGAAGGGAGAGAGGAAGGGAGGGAGGCAGGAAGGGAGGGAAAAGGTAGGAGAAGAATTTATTAAGACCCTGCATCAATTCTGTACTTAGGAGTTGAAGGACTTGGTCCTTTGTATTGGACATACTATGATAGAATCAACCTAGCACTCCACACCTAAGAGTTAGCAGGTTGGTAGATTTGCCACTTCTTTTTCTTTTGTTTTTTTCTTATTACATATGTGATAAATGAGATCTCAGAAATGGGAGAATTTATGCTTCATAAGGAATCAGTGACAAAAATTGCATTTGATTAATGTGTTTAAATTAATAAAAGCTGGAAGAGACAGTGATCTCTAACATGGGTCCTCAGAACACCCATTGGCAGGAGGAGTGAAGCTTCTACCACCCTCCTCCCTGTTCAGGATTTCCTGAGGAAGACCTGGGAGAATAGTATACATTATCCCATTTATTTCACATTAGGGCAATAATGTGGAAAGACATGAAATGATACTGTAAAGTTATAGAGATGTGAATGAGATTTATTTTATCATTTCCCTCCTTCCTTCCCTAATCTATAATAGGAGGAGAATAAAAGGAAAATAAATGTAGATTAAAGCCAAAACCTTCATGTATGACACATAATCAAAATAAATAATATTTTTAATGCTACATATGTTTACCTTCTCCTTCTTGTTTGTAAGAGTTGGGAATTTTTGAGTTTTTTAATCACTTAAAGGATTTGCTTCCCATAAGAAGACCAAGTAAAATTTCTCTATAGTTAGAAAGTGTTCAACAACTACTGGCTAATTCACCTGAAATTTCATAGAACAGTCAGCATTGCTAGTGTACTAAACTAACTGGATAGGTTAGGGTTGCTTCCAATGCTTCTATATTTATCATGGTTGTTAGTATCCTAATAGTCAAACAAAAGCTAAAATTCTGAATTTAGAAGAATATTTGTAAAACATTGATTCTTTCAAAAAGAGCATAACCAAATGAAATCTTGCCATTTGCAATGATGTGGATGGAACTAGAGGGTATTATGCTGAAAGAAATAAGTCAATCAGAGAAAGACAATTATCATATGATCTCTCTGATATGAGGAACTTGAGGGGCAGGGCGGGGAGTTGTGGGGGATAGGGAGGGAAAAATAATGAAACAAGATGGGATCAGAAAGGAGACAAACCATAAGAGACTCCTAATCTCACAAAACAAACTGAGGGTTACTGGGGGGTGGGAGGGTAGGGATAGGGTGGATGGGTTATGGACATTGGGGAGGGTTTGTGCTATGGTGAATGCTGTGAAAGGTGTAAGCCTGATGATTCACAGACCTGTACCCCTGGGGCAAATAAAAAAAAAAGCATAGCCTCTTTAGAAATAAAAGTACTATACATAGTTTAAGACCACTTTTATATTTTTCTAAACTTGTACAGCTAAACATTTCTATATATTAAATGAAATGATTTTAATAGGTTGTTTTTTTATATTTCTTTTTCTAATACAGAACTCAGAACATTTGTTTAAATAATAACACCTATTAAAAGTTCATAATCCTCTCCAGAAATCATATATCTTATTAATAAGACTTTTATCTAAGTTGAACAGTTTCCCCATCTGCTTAAATATATTGGTTTCTACAGGTTATCTAAAAACATTTTCTCATATATCTTCATAACCAAATGGTAATCTCTAGTCATTCATAAATTGCTCTTATATAAGAATTGTCATCACTCCACACTTTCACAATTACCTAAGATCTCTTAACATTACAAAGCTTGGACCTACAACTAATTGTATTATGATAAATTACCATATCCTTATTATAATACTAACAATGATTAGTTATGCCCTCAATGTTAAATTCAATCATTTACTATTGATGCTTTGAAACTTTTATGAAAATTCCTAATGAGTTGGTGCTATCGATTACTTAATAATTTTTCTGAAATTTAAATTTTAGAATGGCAAGCCCATACAAATCCACTGAAATTTCCACACTTGCTCTATGATTTTATCATCTTTGACGGTCTTTTTAAAGCCCCCTGTATTTTGTTATGTATAAGATCATTTTATATTTTTAGAAAATGAACTAGACACAGCTAATTATCTTGCTAGCAAGGTGGTAAAAGCAGGCAGCAGGGCCCTTAGAGCAGAAAACGGGGCCATTGTACACACAGATGTGAGAAACTCTTGGTCAGGGATGTGGGAAGACTAGTGATAGGTGGTAGGAGCTTATTTCCTGATGAGGTAGGACTTTGAGTTCTGCAGGTGATGATTTCCATGCATAAGTATTTGCATAACTTGTGGAAATTACTTCATAATCAGCTAACACATTAAAAATATATGTACCATTTCAAAAAATGTACAGAAGAATAATTAAATATTTTTGCTTCCATCCGTATTATCTAAATGAGTAATTTCTAATATTCCTGACAATATTCTTACTATTTTATAAAGTAGGTGGGAATTATGACTAAATTTTATTGATGAAGAACAACAAAACTATTTAAAGGTGTCAAGATGAGTCTGAGTTTAAGGTAACATATTTTCAAGTTGAATCCTGAAACTTTTTATTTTTCTTTTCGGTCTGCTGAATGACTTCTATAGAGACTTCAGCATATTTACATTTTCTGTTATCATAATGAAATGATGTGTAAAATGTTGATTTCAATGTTGCACTGAGTTTTCACACCATTGTACATGTTCAGGAGAGTGGTGTTTGTTTCTTTATTTTTATTCATTTATTTTAGGTTTGAAACTTTTACAATTTTATATGCAAATCAAATACTATTTTATATGCAATCCTGATTTAAAAAAACCTGAGATGCTCTTACTGAAGCTGGGGCAAGAGTAAGTCCTTCCATGTCCATCAACCCCTGCCTCCCTTCCCGCCACCCCAGCTGAACCCTCAGGTAACTCCAGATATCTGGAACATTGAACAGCAATAAGAAACAGTGTGAGAATAACTGTTTTAGCACACACTAAAATAATCGGATTCATTTCCCTGGAAAAGATGTGTGAATTGTGTTTTTAAGTGTCTTTTCTTGTTTTTTTTTTTAAGATTTTATTTATTTATTTCACAGAGGGAGAGAGATCACAAGGAGGCAGAGAGGCAGGCAGAGAGAGAGGGGGAAGCAGGCTCCCTGCTGAGCAGAGAGCCCAATGCGGGCCTCAATCCCAGGACCCTGAAATCATGACCTGAGCCGAAAGCAGAGGCTTTAACTCACTGAGCCACCCAGGCGCCCTTAAGTGTCTTTTCAAGATCATGTGCATTTTAAGATATCTGAGGTCACAACAGGTCAGGTCATTTCTTCAGAGGCAGATAGAGTGGAAAATCCTAATCTGTTACAAAGAATGGAAGTTGGTGACAACATTATCTCCTTTGTTTCTTCCTATATGCTTATCACCTTAATTTGTCAAATTAAGACAAGTGGCAACACTTGAGTAAAAGAATGGCCGACTTTTTAGGAAGTATACTATTTCTGTGACTGAATGCCATACCTCCTAGAGCAGCAGGTGGAACTTCATGGTTTCCAGCACAATCTCCCATTTAACATGCATATTGGGTATTTGGTGACAGGACTGTGTTGCAATTGAGAATGTTTGGATGCTGCATCTAAAAATCTCACTTTTTAAATCTCCATTTAAATGTTCTCATTCATGTACTATTTGATTCAAGTCACATCAACTACTATCCTTGTGCATAGTTATTAGTCCATGAGCATTCTAGTTTCAGTTGAACATCTGTCTTTCTAAGGTGATCAATCAAGGCAAGCCAAATTTTGCCTCTCGATATGTCCCTTCCTCTAAAGTGAATGACATAACAGATTTTGAATTTTTTAAAATTTTTTCTTCATAAAAGTTCCACTTTCCACGAGAGCTAAAACTGGATTTAACATTATATCTGCAACCCTGTATATCAGTTAGAAATTGAGTTTGACAAATAGTCATAGAGACTCCACATAAGTGGCTTAAGCATACAAGAGATTATTTTCCCAGAAGGTGTCTGAAAGTAGACAGTTCAGAGCTAATATGATGGCTTCATAAAATCATCAGGGACCCAGGCTCTACCCTCTCGGCTCTTCTCTGTCCTGGTTGCTTTCATCCTTCATGTACTTGATGGATGGCTTTCTGGGCAAACTGCCGCTCTAGCATTTCAGGCAGCAAAAATGAAGAATGGTGTGAGAAGGACTTGAAGAAGTTATATATGACACATGACCTTTTTTTTTTTTTTAAAGATTTTATTTATTTGACAGAGAGAGAGAGAGATTACAAGTAGGCAGAGAGGCAGGCAGAGGGAGAGGAAGCAGGCTCGCAGGGAGCCCGATGCAGGCCTTGATCCCAGGACCCTGAGATCATGACCTGAGCCAAAGGCAGAGGCTTTAAACCACTGAGCCACCCAGGCGCCCGACACATGACCTTTTTAACTAAAACTCTAATTTGTGGCTATACAAACTGCAAGAGACACTGGGTAATTCTACTCTTTAAGTTGGACACATTTCCTAGGGTTCTTTTGTAGGACAGGAGGAGAAATGTGGTCAAACAGGAGACAACTACGTATATTTATGATGCTACAAGATTCACTTAATTGTTCTGGGCTTAGAAAAGTTTTTTTTTTTATTTTTGAGTATTTGTGATTAAGACAGTTTGTGTCTACCCAAATTATTAATTAACTAGGGAAAATCTCATTAGGTCTTTCCTGAGTAGACATTAATTTACATAGAAATTAAATTTACTCACATTACTTTGGATAAAATAATGAACTCTACATCTCATTTTCTTTGAAAAGCCTTGTTGCTAATAATTCCCAATCAGAATAATGATACTTCAAGAAGTCAATGTATTTATCAAACCAATGCTCAAATTAGTTTCTGTGCAGTTGAAACTGATAGTTGGTATATGTTAAGTCTTCACTGGACAGAACAGGACAAATAGCAACTGCAGTTTGGGCCACCATTTGCTAAGGACCACAGAAAGAACCACAACAGAAAAATGCATGGATGATGAGAATTTAATGTGGGGCAATTTACAGTTTGGTAATTATATTTTTCTCAATAATTAAAAATAAGCAATTTATTTTACATGTTTCTCACATAGCTTGCCATATAAGTATTAGTTAGATTATAAATATTATTTGAGAGAATGAATTAATTGAGGCACATAAGATTGATTTTTAACTTACTTTTGTCTCTATTCCTATTTCTTCCTAAGATCCATGAGGATACAATAAACATTGCAGCTGCATGAATGGAAGGATAGATGAGAAGGATAGTGGGAATCACCATAAATTATTGTGAGTCATAGCATTTTGAATTCTGCTAGAATTACAGACTTCAGTATCCAATCATGTCAATTTCAAAGAAGTTTTCTGGATCCCTACCAGTTACTCTTCCACTCGTGTTAGGGAATACTCCTAATACAATTCTTTTTTTATAATTGCTAGAAAGATAAACTTTTGATAAGAAGACTAACTACTTGATAAGGGTGCATGCTTTTCATTCAGATGCAGGAAGGAAGGTACTCTAATGTTACAATTATGAATACTGTGGAAGTAAACGAGACCACCTAAAAAAGAGTAAGTGAAGGCTGTTTTTTGGTTGGAGCTTCCTATACCAAGGAAGTCAGCCTCCAGCACTTGGAGGTGGTGGAGACTCAAAAGCAGATAAAAAAGTAGGAGAGCTTTATGTGGAAAAAAGGAAAGGCTTCAGGGGTTCCCGGAAGGCCATTGGCATGGGATACTGGAGGCAGGCTAACTAGAAACGACATCTATGTAATTGGTTAGGGGTTGCATATGTGGCTTTCTTTAGTCGTTCTTAAGTTGAAAGTGGGGGCAAAAATTAGGGAAATTGGCCGTTATTGACCAAGTTGAGAACATTTTGAGTGAATTGCTGCAGAGTTGTGGTTTGGCTTCCCTGGCTGGTTGCTGCAAAGGGCATGGCTCAGAGTTCTGTTTTTTTTTTTTTCCTACAAAGTTTTTTTTTTTTTTTTTAATTTTATTTTTATTATTTGCCCAAGGGGTACAGGTCTGTGAATCATCAGGCTTACATCTTTCACAGCATTCACCAAAGCACAAACCCTCCCCAATGTCCATAACCCATCCACCCTATCCCTACCCTCCCACCCCCCAGTAACCCTCAGTTTGTTTTATGAGATTAGAAGTCTCTTATGGTTTGTCTCCTTCCTGTTTTATACATGGTCTGGCCATTGTTTGTTTGCATAGTCCATCTATTAGTACCAGTTCAACTTCAATTAATACTAACAAAGCTTAACGGGAATCCTCCTAAATGTTATGACAGAACATTTTCAGAAGAAAAAGACCCCAAATCATGATTTTACCAATAAAGAGGTATTTTCAGAACCTTGTATGCATATTCAGAGGGCATATATTCTAGAAGCTGTCAAGTAGATTTCAGTAAATACACACTGGAGCTTACTAGTATATTCACATTTAGGACCATAGAACTGTATGAATAAAGATAACCCAATAAACTGGGATTTTCCAGGAAAACAAGGTTACAGCACTCAGTGTTTATTTGTTTCTTTTTATTTATTTTGCCTTTGTTGAATTCTGAAAGTGATAAGATGCTAAGGAAATTGAAATGAAAAGTATGTAAAATATTGATTGAGTATGGAATGTGTGAGTGCTGGTTTCTGGTCACTATGGATAAATACACAGGAAATAGAAGACATCATCTCTATATTTGTTTGGAGAGTAAGAGCATATGGATGTGGATATCTAAGAGGCAATGTTGAAAAAATAATATTCTTTATCATCTCAAGATTTTTGTGTAGGATGAAGCTAGGCTATGGCCTAGGGTTTGGAAAAATGAAAATGAAAGAGCTCTGAGCTATAGGATCTCATGATTTTCATGTGGTACAAACATGTTAACATATTTATTACAGTCTACAGTTAGCACCATAACAAGGTCTGGGTAGAGACAAGAGGAGAGTGATGGCCAAAAAGACATTAGAAGACTATAAGGGCCTTCTTGGGTTGGCGACTGAGGAGCAATTCCTGCAGGAGCTCCTGAGATCCAGGGACTGTACCCAGCTGAGCCCCTCACAGAACATCCTAACTACAATATGTATTAGCCTCTATCGTGCCACATAGCTGCAACCTAGATGGATCTGTCATTTTTACTTCATTTGATGCTTAATGTACAGCATATATATTAAATAGCTGTGATATATTTAAATCGTAATGTCATTTGAATAAAATTCTCTTATCAGTCTTGAAACATTTAAAGAAAATAATACTAAATGATACACTAATAATTTTTTTCCAAAGAAGGTTATATTTCCCTTTCAACAGTGTGTGTATGTGTGTTTTTAAAACTTCCATGGTCTTCTTGCTCCTAGACAGAATTAATTTCAAGTTACTAACGGGGGTCCCTTCCTTCCATATGCATCCCACCAGTCATGTGTGTGGGTTGAGATGCATGTAAAGCAGCCCCTCTTCAGCCCTTTGGGGTGCATAGAGAGAGACACACAGACAGTCGGACAGAGGAGGGCCTCACAGAGGAGGTTTGTCATTCTGTATTGTGATATCAGAGCAGAGGAGAAGCTACAAGCGGGAGATGAGGTCTGATGATCTGGGCCAAGTAGCAGGTTCCAGGCAGAAGCAGCACATGAAACAGCCCTACCATTTGGAAATGACATCTTTTTCAGGGGACGTACTCCCTCACTTGTGAAAGACCTCATGGATTCAGTGGATTGTGTGGGTTCAATGACGTAACGTTAACAATACTGGAACCCAGTTGCCCAGCACTTAGTTAACGCTCAAGGAATGCTGTTGTTTATATGTGAGCAAATGTACTAATGAGTAATTGAAATAATTGAGACTCATTTCCCTTCAAGCTGTCTTAAAAAGGTGGCTCTGGAATATGCTTTGGGTATTCAAAAACTTGACACAGCATGGATGCCTTCTCTCTCTGACTCTGTTTTTCTTTAAAATATAGCAATGTCAAAAAAATAAATAAATAAAATAAAATATAACAATATCAACATATTTAGGACAGTTTAATTCCAAGATGATACGGCATACTCTTTACATGGGGAAAATGAATGTGAATGTGGGCGAACATAGCTGAGTCATGTAGTTGTTTTATGAATAATTATTTTCTACATATATACATGTTCCATTTACAAATGGAGATTGATGTGCAAAGATAAACAAATATATCTAAGATAAGGCAGTTGTTATTCTCTACAGGTTGGGTATCATTTGGTCACAAGTGTATAGGCCATTAATACAATAAAATATCCATCAAACCTCTCTTTTAAGGGAACTACTTAGTGAAGCTTTCTTAGCTTTTCTATTTTTTAAAATGGCTTTAAGTAATATTAAACTTGGACAACTGTTCAAATTAAAGCATAACTCTGGCTCAAAGCAATAGGATTCCAATTCTAGCAATCATCATTTTCCTTGAATCAAAATCATAACAGACCTAATTAGATAAATACTGTGGTTATCACGATCTGATTATTAAGCGGCAATTTGGAAAGACCTGCCATGATAGAATATTTCTTCTGGTTTTATAAATATTGAAAGACAGCACTGTAATAAAAGCAGTGTGACCTGAATATAAGATGGTGTTAAGTAGCATCATGATTTACAAATGCTTCTTTTGCTTGTGCATTTTGTGCATGTGTACTCGTACACACATAAATGTACGTTTATATAAAACCCCATCTTTTAAATTGTCTTATATGTACCCATCTTCTCATGAGCCCTGGATATCCCTGTTGTCCCCTAATTCTCTTATTGCTCTTTCACCCCAAGCACATGTTGGGCTACCATCTTTGACTGAGTTTTCTCACTCCCAACCTCCAAGAACCATGAGCTCAATAATTGACCTGCTTTGTATTTAGCCTTATGATATTTAGCCCTGTAATATTTCCTGATGTTATCCGATGCTGAAAACTCCACACTTTCATTCTTATTCTGTGAAGTTTTCTTAAAATACTACTCAACTCTGCCATAAAATAAAACAAAAATTGTCTATTTTAAGAGATAGAAAAGAATCCCCCCAAATTGTCACATGGTACATGTAAGCAGATGATCACTAACAGAGTCTAAAACACAAAAAGAAGACAAAGACAGGAGTGACTCCACTGTGATCTGTATGCATTTCTACTTATTTTTTCTCCGATGAACCATGCAGAAAAGCTCTTCATGTATTTGGAAAAGCAGATTCTGCCTCATTTTCTAATTTTTGCTCATTGCCGTTGAAGTCCTCCAGACAGGTGTCCTGTCCCACTTGCAGCTCCCCTAATCAGACAGAACTGCTCTTCCAAATTCTCTGTGAATTTCACTGCTTTAAAAAAACATCCTATTCTCCTAGGAATAGGTTCCATAATCCTGTTTCAGTGGGTTCCTACTGTCATTCTCTATTGGGTCTCCACCAAATCTGGTGCAGTTTTTAGGTAGATGGGCCATCCTGCCTTCTGTTTCCCACCTAGTACCTTCTGCCACATGGTCAGAGCTAAACCAGCATTGTACAATGGTTGGATTATTGCTCACCCCACTGGTATCAAAGGCAAGGCAAAGAACTAAAGTATAATTCAAGAAAATAGCACATATAGCCAAGAAAGAAAACATGAGTATTTCCCAACATTCAATATTGGTACAAGTTAAATCCTGTCTTAATTTTTGTACTTGAGCTGTTCGAACACATAAAGTTCTGGCATATGGTTCCAGTCACATCACTGGCACTAAGAACAAAATAAATACTTAAATCAGTGATTTGTAGAGTATTTGATGATATTAGTAATGACACCTAAAAATGGAAGAATTTTAAATGAGAAGGAAGTAAAAAAGAAGAATGGCCTCTGAAGATCTTGGAGAAAGGAAGGACCATCGGACCTCAGGGGTGTGTGTGTCAGTCATTAAGGAGAACACCACTGAAACAATGAACCATCTTAACTTTGAGGATGAATTGACAAGCCTGTGTTCTGGGTGGTAGGGTGGTATGTAGAGTGAGGGACACATACAGTGTGCCTGCAAGGAGCAACAACATGGAATTTAATTAAATGGCTGGGAAAACTAGAGACAGCACATAAGGAAGAATATTCAGGACATTTCACAGATATGGGGTGGTGGTAAAAGTGACAGTGACTTCTACTTTTCCAAGACACATTTGGGGAGAAGGTCAGGAGAAATGCTTGAACCTGAAGGTACTGGACTACAGGTGACAGCCATCATCATCAGGGTTTCTCAGATTCATGTATCATGCTCCTCAGAGGCTTCTTTCCAACATGGTCAAAAACAGACCCAAGGTCCAAAACCAGAGAGCTGTCATCCAAAACCAGGGCTAAGAGGCTTGGGGTCAATCAGCTGTTACTCATAAATCAAGAAGGAAACAACAAGGTTTCCACTTCAAAACTCACCATGTGCACCTGCTGAGGACATCACTGAACTCATTCCAAGACCAGTCCATGGACCCTACCCTATTCCAAGGCCACAGCACCACAGGGCATTCACATGTCCACATCTATGTTAGCACCTCACACCAACTCAGCCTAGCCATGCAAACTCTATTACTGTCATAAATTTCCTACCCAGAAGAAAGATGTATCTTTTGAGTGCCTATTAGTGTGAATTGGATGTAGAGCCAGGCTTTACATGCTGAAGAAGTATTCTTGCTGGTAATGAAGAAAGCGCAATATCTGATGTGGTGGGCAGCAGTCGGGTGACAAAGACAGCTTATACCAGCAGATATGTGTTGCATTTGTTTTTTGATGGTATGATGACCAGTTTTTTTCTCATTCCTCATGGTTGGAAGAAAGTGAAATTTGGTATTCTGTAGGATAACAGAATTTCAAATAAGAACATCTCTGCCACACTGATAAAAGATAGAGCACCTTCTGAGGCTTTTGGAGAGCATGTGACCTGTTAAGTAGACAGCCACCCATTCCTGGAGTGTTTCTTCCATCTGTTCTACTTACCTGCACACTGGTAAATGTGATGATGGCACATCTGTGTCTCAGGGGTACTTTGCAATGAATAGGGCAGCACAAGGAAAGCAGTGGGGTAGAAAATGCCTAGGGCCTTATGCATGGATATAATGCATAAGTTTTACATGAATTTCATTGAAATCTTAAAGATTAGTCATGTTTCACAACCAAATACACAGAGCATGAAGGTGGACTTTGGCTTTGATGCCAACTAAGGTTGAACTGGGAGGGAGTATCTAACCCCACATTTTGGGGCATCAGGCTCTCTGGGAGCAGGGTGCCTATCTGGACAACTGTAGGGTAGTTGTATTGTTGTAAGATACATCTTTGCTGAAGGGCATTCATTGGTACTGAAGCCCACTTTATTAATGGATCCTGCATGTCACCATGACTACAAAATCTGAAGGCATAGATTTATACACACATGTCTGATCTACTCCACCTGAGCCCCATGCCTTAAACACAGCTCAGGGCTGTGTCTTTGCTATTTATCTTGCCTGGCACCATCTTTCCCCAGATCTTCGTAGGTCCCTTCTTCTTTCCTCAGAGAGTCCTTCCCTGATCATTTCTCCTCCCTGAGGCTTTGTCCTGCTTAATTTCACCATGGTCACAGTGCCACCACTGGACACACTATAGCATTTCTTGTCGTTCTCTCCCAGTAGGATTAACTACAAATTGCTACATCCCAATCACCTTCAGCTGTATGACAGTGTGAGCTCAATGATACATGTTACTTGAGCAAACACGTGTATTAATTAAAGAATGTGGCTTTAAAGGAGATTACCTAATTGATCACTCAAACCTTTTCAACCCAACCTGCAAAACCTTTTGCCAGACACTGTGGAGGAGGGACATCACAGAGAAGGAAGTAATGCTTCATTTGGCAAGCCATCCAGAAAGAAGTTTCTGCATATTCCCATTTGGTGCATTAAGATAATGACATTTTTGTGATTTGTGAAGCTGAACAGGTTAAGTGTCAAGGAACAAAGAGGTGCTGGAGCCTCAGA
Source organism: Ailurus styani (assembly GCA_002007465.1). Taxonomy (NCBI): domain Eukaryota; kingdom Metazoa; phylum Chordata; class Mammalia; order Carnivora; family Ailuridae; genus Ailurus; species Ailurus styani. Next base: position 47,648 of record LNAC01001523.1, on the reverse strand, counting down.
TCTGACCTTCAGCTCAGGGCAGCAAAGATGTTGAAATCCATGGGGTAGAAGCAGGTAGTAACCTGGGACAGGCTGCCCTGGGCAGGGGGCATACCATGTACACACCGTTTCGTCAACTTTCTGTCCTTCTCCTCAACTTCTCCTCTGTTTCTTCCCCTCCTTTCCACACTCACCTAATATCCCCAAACCCACCACCACATTTACATCACTTCCATTGGCTTGGTTGGGCACTTTAGAGTTTAAGAACAGGGATGACTTGTCCCTGGACACAAGAGATCTTTGTACACCCAGCCACACTCTCCCATACTCACCCCATGGAGGAGCATCTGTTTTCTTTTGCCCTGAAAGCTACTCTCTGTTCCATGCCTTGCAGCATAAGCTTTGCTTGACTTCAGATCTGTACTTTCCAGTACCATAACCACTGGTCACAAGAGGCTATTGACATTTACATTAGTGAAAAGTAAATAAAGTTAAAATTTTGCTTCCTCAGTGGTACTGGCCACATTTGAAGTGCTAAGTAGTCATGCATTTTATGTGAACACTCCTAACATCGCAGAAAGTTCTGCTCTAGATAGTACCTATGAGCAGAACTAAATATTTTACCACATTTTCTCAGACTGTCAAGTTAGAAGGTAGGAATAGTGCAAATTCAGAGGCTGTTCAGAGTGCAAAGGAAGTAAAGGGATACCACAGAACTCGGCCGGCCGCAGGCACTGTTCCTGTTAGCCACCCCCAGTGGCGGAACCCACTGCTTTCACAGCTTTTCTTTGCATCCCATCCTTGCTTCCCTGTCTTGCCTGCAGGAGGCCTGGGCGAACTGAATCTTCCGGCACACTTCACAAACCAGAGACCACATCCCAGATGCTCTGGCTGCTTTCCCCTATCCAGCTTCACTGTGTGGTTCACTCTTGCAGAGGGAGAGAGCTCTGAAGTGAATTGACAAGCCATGCCTGTTTTCTGGCATATTCTATCACCTGTATGGTAGTTATTAGAAAGGTAAACTCTGTCATCATGATTCTCCTTTTGCTGTCTTCAAGTGCTAATTCCTTTCATGCTTTATTTCTAGCACAGCAGAATGTTCTTCTTAGACACTTTTGCATTCCTGATTTCCAAGGTGATGACAAGTGAGGGTTTCTTTTGGTTATAAGAAGGAGAGTGTGCCTTCAGAGACAGTGACATATCTTTACCTTCCGTTCTTCTCAAAGCAGAGAGAATAAGGGACACTTGGAAAACGTAGGATATTTGGAGAGTAAAGTCTTTTTATTTGTTTAATTTTTGTTTTCTTTCATTGGTTATTTGATTTTAAAAGTACTAATCTTGGGGAACCTGGGTGGCTCAGTCATTTAACATCTGCCTTCTGCTCAGGTCATGATACCAGGGGCCTGGCGTGGAGCCCTGCATTGGGCTCCCAGCTCAGCAGGGATGCTGCTTTACCCTCTCCCATTCCCCCTGTTTGTGTTTCCTCCCTGTCTCTCTCTCTGTTAAATAAGTAAATAAAATCTTTAAAAAAGTGCTATTCTTAATGAATATAAGTAGTAACATTTTGACTTGAACCAAATGTTACAAATAAACTACAGTGCTTTTTAAAGATATCCTAATAAAATATTAAATATGACATAGTAAGCTGTAAATCATTTGATGGGCTTTTTTCATAATTCAAGCATTTGTGTGAGGTTTTGATTTATTCTAAGTATATATTCCTTTCTATAGCTCAGAGATGATTCTGTAAGGGAGTTTAGTCCAGGATAACCTGAGAAGAAGTCAAGGGCTCAGAAGAAAAGGAAAATGGGGACAGAATTGACTGCTGGCTTTTAATTTTCCTGTGTCCCAGACAGTCAGCCCCCTCCTTTGCCATCGCTGCCCCTGCCTGCTTGGGCCAGAACCTTGGGACCCTTGTTGCTAACAGAAGTGATTTCCCCTGCAGGGCTGCTCACGTTCAGCCCTGCAGGGCTTTGAGGGCTGATGCCTAAAAATCCGGTGTAGATGAGCCTCCTTGAAAAAAATGCTGAGGAAATTAATAATTGCTAAAATGAGGCTGGCAGTCTCCCTCCTCTTGTCTAGTGCCCTGTCACTGGTGATATAACACTGGCTATTCAGTCAGTGGGTGTGAGAGATGATTAGTAAGAGAACAGAGAGTTGCTGCTGAGATACAGCTTCTCTGTGCTCTCTGCTGGTAGTTGCTCCTTCATGAGCTCAGTTTCTGGTGTATCTGGCCTGATGGCTTCCAAGTCCCTTGGAACTAGGTGCCACAATCCATCATCACAGGCCAGTCCAGGCCTGGCTTCCCTGGGTCCTTACCAGCCCCAGAGCTTAAGGTTGGCTAGTCACTCAGTCAATATTACTTCCCTAACTCCCAAGGGGCCATCCTATTCTGTGCATAGACCCTAGGTGAAAAGCCTGTGCCCTACAGGTGTTGAGCACTTAACATAGATGAGATTGTCCCCAGTCAGGAAGAACATACCTGCCTCCATCTCTTCCTTTGTCAGGGGAAACTGATGCCATCTGTTTGGTGGGCAAACCAATGGGGACTCTGAGGAAATTGTACAACTTCCTAAAACTCCCCAAGGACTCTGCAGTAGTGGAAATTAAATGCATCAGCAGGGTCAAGTGGGGCAGATTCTTTCAGATGAGAAAATTTGACTCTGAGAGGGGACCCTTCCCACCTACATGCCTAACACCAGGCAGGGCAGAAAGAACACTAAATCTGGAAGAGATTTCTGTGATAATCCAATGTCATTATCTTACGGATAAAGAAACTCAGGATTTGAAAGGTCCATGTCCAGGGGATTTCATCATAAATAATAGCAGCGCACATTGCCTAACAGTTTATAATTTTAATCGGTAATCATTTGTATGTCTCCAACACAGGGTTTGTGTTAATCTGGCCATGTGTCTTCAAGGACCGTGACATTTGCTTTTGCATTTGCAAAAGTACATTTGCTTTTACTGAATCAGAGCTTGGGCCCCAACTCTGGCTGTGATGCTCAGAACCAATATGGTCGAGGTCATATTGTCAGGTTATTTCCTCAGTGATTAACAATATAGACACACACACTATATGCTGGCCATAGCAGTTTCACTGAACTAACTTAAAACAGTTTTGGGGGATCATTGATCTAATCTCGGGGCTCCTGGGCCCACTCATGGAGTGTTTGCCTGTCAACCAAGAAAGGACTTCCTGGGAAGCAGACATTGCAAAGACAGCACATATAAAAATGTAGACTACTGTATTTTCTACATGGATGGATTTAAGCATTTAGGGAAATGACTTTTGATTTTTAGTGAGAATGCCCAGAGCAGGGCTCTTCTGGGTGCTCCAAGGGGCACAGCAGGGTGAGTCGCACTAGATCCCTCTGCTCCTTTCCTGGCCTGATCTCTCCTGTTGCTGTAGGGAGGGCGCGTGCTCCGCCCTCCTCGGTGCTAACCACCTGTCTGGCCAAATTGTCAAATTACAGGCTTTGAGAAATCCCCATGAGGTAAAACTCAAGAGGGTTTCCTGGCCCTGTGTGCACAGATTCCTTTTGCTGTTGGTTAGAAAATGCATTTTCAAAGGCAGGAGCCTCCCTATGAAGTAGGCGTCCTCTGGAAAGACCCTAAAGGGACCTGGCTTCTGGCCTCAGTGTTGTTAGCCGTAAGTTTGGGGGCACAAATCAGAAGAGTACACAGGAGGGCGCCTGGGTGGCTCAGTGGGTTAATGCCTCTGCTTTCGGCTCAGGTCATGATCTCAGGGTCCTGGGATCGAGGCCCGCATCGGGCTCCCTGCTCAGTGGGGAGCCTGCTTCCCCCTCTCTCTCTATGCCTGCCTCTCTGCCTCCTTGTGATCTCTCTCCCTCTGTGAAATAAATAAATGAAATCTTTAAAAAAAAAAAAAAAAAAAAAGAAGAGTACACAGGAACCTGGAGTCATGGTTTAATACTGCAGGTGCTCACCCCTGGTGGGAAAGGCAGAAACTCTCTCCTGATCTCACTGACAAACCTTGGGCTTAAGACTCCATCTGTGGTGGCACGGGTATTTTCTTGTATGATATAATGGGATGTGAAGGAATAATTTTCATTATACCATGAGTCAGATTTTAGTTTTTTTATTCCCAGCTTCTCGGAATAGCTCAATTTCACTTTGGGGAGAGGGATAAATGACTGGCCGGTGATATTTTAAATTTCCTGCTTTAAATAAAATCATTCTCAAAGGCTGCGTCATTTTCCAATTGACTTATTTTCCCTGTAATTCAAAAAGTAACCTAAGGTGATCCTTGAAATTAATTTTCCCAATTACTGACTATAATCACCTTGCTTTGAAGAATCTTAGAGCATCTGTGAAGAATCTTGTTTTGCTGCAGTTCTAGAATTCTTCTAGTAACTGCAGAGACATTGCCCCAGAACTCAGAGGTGACAGCACAATTGCCTGGCTCTCAGCTACTCAGCACACTAACAGTTACCCATGCACATGGTGACAGGTGGAGATAAAGGCTGGGTAATGAAGGACCTGGGCAAGAGAACCCTAGAGCAGGGAGGCAGGGTGCAGTTGGGAATGGTCTCTGCAAGAGGCTGCATGCAAGCAGAGACCAAATGAAGGAAGCGGTTTGCATGCAGACCTCACAGGAGCACAAAAGGCAAGGGACTTAAAGCAGGAAGGAACTCAATGTGTTACAGACCTGAGAGAAGACAAGGTGACCTGAACACAGGGAAGGGACACTGTAAGATGGAGCGCATCACATGGGAGGGTTCTTTAATGCTTTTCTGAGTAAGCTTCAGTGTCATTTTAATCAAGGAAATTGCACTGTCTGGGTTTGATTTAAGGATCTTCTCCGTTGTGCTCCACTTTGTGGGATTAGGTTACAGTAGGACAGGAGCAGAGCCCTTGTTGCAGGGAGAAGTAATCCAGTCCTCTTGGAGAGAGAGGGATGGAAAACAGAGAGGGGACATGAGAGATGAGCTGCCTGGCCACTTTGACACCAGCAGGGAGAAACACACAGAGCTACCCTGGTCCTACCTGTGCCAGATATCACCCACCCCACCATAGCCTCTTTTGGCAGCTTGTTCAGGCTCATAGCTGCATGGAGACCATTTCTGTGTGGACTCTCCAGGGCTCCCCAGGGCTGCCTCCCAGGGCATATGACCTATCTAGCTTGGAAGTTGATGCTGAGATAAGGAATATGTTGGATTCTTCCCACACAAGCTAGTTTCCTGGGCAAACCTTTGATTGACGGAAACAAGATCCCGCAGATCCATCACTCCACCTCTTCCCCCATGGGCCGAGCTTCCTCCTGGGAAATGCCCTGTGAAATAAAGAGCCAGGAGCTCCAGACACCAACTTGTGGCTGGGAGTCTGTGTTGGCATCCTTTGTCTCCTTTCTTCCCCCCCACCCCCAAAAGACCAGTAGCTCCAGGAACATTTGCTGTGTGCAGCTTTGGGGAAGCCAGGACAAGGCAATGATCAACTCAGAGATGTCAGGTTACTCATGCCTTGCTTGACTTGTCAAAAATCCAGATAACAAAATTAAAATCTCCAGATAAATAGCATGGTAACTAATAAGAGTACACTGTGCACATAAAAGCGGTTAATGAATGAGAGCTTTCAAATCCCAAAGGTTAAGGGCATGACCTTCTAGAATGGCTTATAAAGTATTACAGTGGGGCTTTTAGATGCCAGGGAACTGGTTAAAAGTGATTATCTTAATACGGAGGGTTCTTAACCAAGGGATCTATGGGTAGAATGTAGGGGACCTGGGAACTGCGAGGAGGAAATACATTTTTTCTTTTACTGACTTCTAACTGAAATGTAGCATCTCCTGCCTGGCCTTCCCACTGAGATGAATCATCTGTCACCACTGCTGGTGGCCATATAGATCACCTAAATTGAAAAAAAAAGTGACAAACTGTTTCAGACATGAAAGCATATAGAGAATAATGAGCATCTGTATATCCATCACCCACCTGAGAAATAAACTATTGAAAACACACACACACAAAAAAGTGATTATCTTATACCATTTTTTGAAAGATGACTTAAATTTCTGTTATGATTATCAGAGCCATTTACAAGAAATACCCCAAGTTTTGCCTATGTTCATAAAATATTAGATTTAGTTTTACTTACCTGGTTTAAATAGTGTTGTCTGCTCAGAGAATTTTGAGGTTTGGTCTTCATTTTACTTTGTTCTTTAATGGGCTACTGGCATATTTATGGATAAAACTGAATGAAATGGGTGCTGACATGCCTCCTGCTCTCACACATTAATATTTCATTTCAGGCTTTATCTTTAGGTGGTAGGGAGGACACAAGGTCTTTTCAAATTGAAACTTCTATTTCATTTTCATATTTTTTGGGAATGTATTAGTGATCTATTATACCTCATTCTTTAGAATTTTGCTATAAGTAGTATTATGACCATAAATTAGGCTCCTCCAAGCAGCTCACATGGTCCATTGCATTAATTCTCCTGAGTAGCATTTAGTGACTAAGCCAGTAAGTTCTAAGGGGCAGAGCCAGGCTGGAATCAAGATGTGGCATCTTTAAGACAGAAGGGGTGATACATAGCACCCCTTCTCCTAAGTTGGCTCTGAAGATGCCAAACTTCACTTGAAACTGAAATGTACTTTGGTTACTTTTTGTGGTTTGCTAGTGAGTGTGGAAGGCAGAATAATGGTCCCCCCTCCATCTAATATGTCCATGTCCTGGAACTTGTGAATGTGGTATGTTAAAAGCAAAATGGACTATGCAGATACAATTAAGTTAATGGTCTTGATATAGCAAAGTGATCTTGTATTATCTGAGTGGGCCTCCTGCAATCATAAAGTTCCTTTTTTAAAATATTATTTTTATTTTTTTAAATTAACATATAGTGTATTATTTGTTTCAGAGGTACAGGTCTGTGAATCATCAGTCTTACACAATTCACAGCATTCACCATAGCACATACTGTCCCCAATGTCCTTTTAAGAGGGAGGCAGGATAGTGTGGAAGGAAGGAGGTATGGGGGCCTGGCCAAGGAATCTGGATGGCCTCTAGAAGCTAAAAAAGGCAAGAAATAGATTCTATCCTAGAGCCTCCAGAGAGAATGCAACTCTGCAGACCCATTTTAAATTTCTAGCCTTAGAACAAGATAATAAATTTGTGTTGTTTTAAGCTAAATCTGTGGTAATTTGTCAAAGCAGTGATAAAAACTAATACAATACAGTGTTTCTTTCTAGAGTGACTCTTTTTACAAAATCATAATTTCAATTGGTCACATTTTATTGTGTTCAAGGAATTTTTATTTCTGCAAAAGAATATTTAGACTAGTATGTGAAACATTAGGGTATCTATTTACTTATATCTCTATAAGCAATTTGGCTCAAAACATTAATCAGTTTTTTACTGAGAGCTTTCTTAGTTAATAAAGTAGTTCAAAAGGAAAAAAGTTATTTATATTTTAAAAACAGCTTATTGTCAATGGTTTAAATAACAGCCTTGCACTGTGTATCCCATACAGGTTATTTTCAAATGCATTATTGTGCTTGCTTCAGTAGTAACATGGACCTGGGGTGGCCAGTCCCTCAGGAGAAAAATTATGAAGGGAAACATTTGATTTCTAAGGGCATCCTGAGTGTAGGAAGAAAATCTAAAGGACACATATTGAGCTTAGGTGTGAATATATAAGGATTAAGCCCTATTTCAATATCATCATAATTGTAATGCCCAACATAAATCTTAATAATGAAAGTACGAACTGTTTTTAAACTGAGATATAACTGACATATAAAATTATATAAATTTAAGATGAAGGCTATGTTGATTTGATATATTTATATATTGTAATATGATTATCCCCATAACATTATCTAACAACTCGATCATGTCACACAATTATCATTTCTTTTTTCTTTTTTTTTTTTTGTGGCAAGGACAATTAAGATCTAGTCTCTTAGTATCTTTGAAGTTTATAGTATAGTATTGTTGACTATAATCACTATGTTGTGCTTTAGTTCTCCAGGACTTAATTTAACTACTAGTTGTAAGTTTGCATCCTTAAATAACATCTCCCAATTCCTCCACCCACCAGCCACTGGTAACCAGCCTTCTACTCTCTGCTTTAATGAGTTTGGTATTTTTAGATCCCACATATAAGTGAGGTCATACAATATTGGCCTTTCTTTGTCTGACTTATTTCAGTTAGTATAATGCCCTCAAGATCCATCCAAGTTGTTGCAAATGACAGGATTTCCTTCTTTCTCATGGTTGAATAACATCCCATTGTATATAATTACAAAATCTACTTTATCCATTCATCCGTTGACCCAAAGGAAATGAAAACAGGATCTTAAAAAGATATCTGCTCTCCCATGTTTATTGCAGTATTATTCACAATAGCCAACCAAACAACCAAAGAGTCTGTCAAAGTATCTGTAAAAGGTCAAAGTGTCTGTAGAAGGTCATACAAAGTATGACCTTTTAAAAAGTGGTTGCACAATCCACCCCTCTATCTCTACAATGTTCAGAATCACTAACTCCACAGCTCCTTTATAACTCCTTTAAAACTCTTTATAACTTTAAGCTTTGAGTGACCCCCAGCAACACTGGAGACAATTTCAGGTACACAACATAGTGATTTGACAATGATATACATTACAAAATGCTCACCACTATATGTAGTTACCATCTCTCATCATATATTATCACAATATATGGACTATATTCCCTATGCCTATTTCTTTTCCTTAGTATTCCTGAACATCCCAGTCCCTTGGGTTCTTGCTTTCTGCAGCTCCCACTTCCCTACCATCCCTGTAGTGTGGCTGTGATGCTCCTTCATCCTCTTCTCTATTCTTTCATGCTCTCTCTCTCTTTCAATTCCTTCTTTTTCTATTGCAAGCTGTCTTTGGGTACTGTGAATACAGCAGAGGGCTTTCTGCAGAACCTTGTTTTTTCTGCTTGTTATAGTCAGTCATTAACTATCCAGAGTCTTCTATTGTCCCAATACTTTGGAAATATGCCTGCTGGTGATACAGAGAAAGACTATTTTTTTTCTTTTACTTTCATGAGTTCTAGGACAGCATGGTCCCACCACATTCAAGTTCCAACCCTTCAAATCTTGCCATTGATAGTAAGAGATAAGCTCAAAGAATATCTTCTACCTTTTGGGAGCTAACTTGTCATCCCTTTCCCTGGGGCAGATTGGGACCTATACCATCATCTGCCTTATTCCCATTTCCATGAGACTGAGGAGCAAAATGGCACACCTTTACAACAATGAAGACAGGAGGAGGAGTGTCTTCATTGTGAGTAATGGGAAACATCTTGGAACACGGAAAGCAGGTGGAGGAGTGCGGACTCTGAATGAGGTAACTGCAGCTCAAAGTCCATTTGAGGGGCTGCAGAAAAGGGGCATGCTTGGTCCTACAGAACTGGAAGAGACCCACTCTAGATATGTGAGGCAGGAAGCAACCACCACTGAGCTGCACAGACAGAGCATGACTTTCCCTGTCCCTAGGAGAATCATACTGGAAGTTATGTGTATGCCTCCAGAGAACATGCAAAATTTATTCTTCAAGAGAGTTGAACAGGGAAGTAATGAGAGGCAGGTCCCTGAGTACAACCTTGGGCATTTGTCTATTTGGACTTCTGTCTGCTTACCCTGGAGTTCACCCTTCCTCCCAAAAAGCCTTGCCACCTATAATGGGTAGCTTTTCTCTTGCCTTACATCTAAATATATGTGGATGGGTAATCATGTCCATGAGGGCTGCCATAACAAAATAGTGTAGACTACATGGCTTAAACAACAGAAATGTATTTTCTCACAGTTCTGGAGGCTGAAAATCTAAGATCAAGGTTTGCTTTCTCCTAAGGCTTTTCTCACTGGCGTACAGAAGGCACCTTCTTGTTAGTGTACTTGTTACATGGTCTTTTCTCTGCACATACATCCCTGGCATCTCTTCCTTTTCTTATAAATCCACAATCCTATTCAATTGGGATCCCACCCTATGACCTCATTTAACCTTAATTACCTCTTAACTACCCCTGTCTTCAAATATAGTCACATTGGAGGTTAGGGCTTCAATATATGAACTTTGGAGAGACACAATTTAGTCCATAACATGTGTGATGGTAAAATAAGACATTTATATATGTCAAGGACTCAGACAGTTTTCCTCCTTCCAGAAAAATTGGTAAACCAAATTTCAAGAAAGATACTGGATCCAGGAAATAAGGAGCACAAAGCGGGAAATGTGTGAAGAGGGCTCAGTGATGATCCTGTATAGATGCTCTGTAGAAAGGACTAGTGCAGGGCACCTGGGTGGCTCCATTGGTTAAGTGACTGCCTTCAGCTCGGGTCATGATCCTGGCGTCCCAGGGTCAAGCCCCACATCAGGTTCCCTGTTCAGCAGGGTGTCTGCTTCTTCCTCTCACTCCCTGCCCCCATGCTCTCTCCCTCTCTCATTGTCTCTCTCAAATAAATAAAATCTTAAAAAAAAAAAAAGAAAGAAAGAAAAAGAAAGGACCAGTGCAAATGGATGGGCAGGTGGAAGGTCAGGAGCAAGGGCACTGGGACAAAGCAGGTATGCACTGAATGATGTAATATGGGCCAAGAACACAAGGGTAGAAGAAAAATAATTATGAAAAAAGCCACAAGATGTGCATAAATAAAAGGACATAATAATATTCTACCTACCTCTGGTAAAAATACTGCAAATTTTTTATGCAAATTATTTATTGATTTTCAATGCAAATTATTTATTGCAAATTATTTGTTGATTTTCAACTTTTAGAATCAACATGCAAACTTTGTGTTTATAGATGACAAATTAGGAGCTGAGAATTGAAAGAAAAGGATGGGAGAATAACAACACTGTGACTTGAGATCTCTTATCTGTAGAAGGAAACATTTGGAAGAAGGTGATTTAAAGTTACAAATATAAGCAATATAGGAAGTAGTAAGAGGAATTTCAGGAGAGTTGATTTTCATGTACTAGAGCTTAGAATTAGTAAATCAACATATGATTCACTGGCAAAGTGTTATCAATAGAGCTGGAATTAACCACTGAGATGAGAAAGAGTTGAAAGAATTAACACCCCCGCCCTTACCTCCACACTTGGCTTCTGCTTAAGGTAGAGGGTAGTTGGGTTGGCAAGATGGGCAGGGAAGAGTTGATCCCCATCACATACCCTTCTGATACTCTATTTGTTCATATATGAGTATTTAATTAAATAGGTATATCAAATGCATGTAATTAAATATATTTGATATTTATAACATTGGCATTTTAGTTGACAGAGACTTATAAGTAAAAACTACCTTTCCGTTTCCTTTCCTTTTTATATAAATCTTTTCCTGGTGTATTCCCATCTGCAGAAGCATCTTCATAACTTGCAAAATTATTGAAAAATTTATTTCACTTCACAACAAGGCATGCTTTTAAATTGCCCCATTTCTATCTAAATAAATAGCCTCCATTATATGAATGACTACCATTTAGGATCTACATTTTTTAATTCTCTAAATTTATGTGTTGTGAGTTGAGGCCAATAATACCATTTTCTCCTTATTTTTCCCTGTGGATCACTCAGTTGCACAACTGTGTCTTATACTCAAAGTCGCTTTGTAAATGGCTTTGTTTTTTAATTGTCGCTTTCTCCCTTTCTCCCAATAGTCTCCTGAACAGAGTCCATCTTGCCTTTCTTTACCATGAGTATACAGCAAATCAGAACTCATTTTTGAGACCACCTACACAGCCATTCTCTCTCAAGTTCTTCCCTTTCCACACTTCCTGTGTTAAAGTAGAAGGCAATAATAAAAGCTCTATATTTGTGCATCCTACTTAGGCTGTGACCAGAGATCTGTGTGTCTTTCAAGGGAGGGAAAATATAATGTGTGCCAGGGAAGAGAGAGTAGTATCTCAGAATTGAAAAGGACACTTTCATTAGTTGTTATCTCGTTTCAGATCAAAGCTGCAGGGAGTCAATGATGCTGGGTGCCTTTAATGAGCCATCTCTGAAACACCTGCTTGATTTTTTTTTTGTTGTTGTTGTTGTTTTGTTTTGTTTTGTTTTATTTTTTTAGTGATCCAAGATTCATTGTTTGTGCACCACACTCAGTGCTCCATGCAATAAGTGCCCTCCTTAATACCCACCAACAGGCTCACCCATCCTCCCACCCTTCTCCCCTCCCTGAGAACACTTGCTTGTAAGAATACTGTTTTTAAAACAAGGATGCAGCAGGGTCTGTTGATTCAAAATGGGTCTTGATTATTCTTTTCCAGATCTGCACAACCCATATTACAGGAGTGATTTCTTTTTAGGATTTAGTTCTGCCTTGTTAGGAAGGTGATGTTTGGTTAACCCCTTCTCCTCCCTGCCCCACCATCTACAGTTGACTCCCATTGGAATGTTGAGGAAGTTTGTAAATTTTACTCACTTGTTTGTCATATGTAATTATTTGAGGTGGGACAAATATCCTTACCTGATTTAAATATCATCTTCAACAATTTGGGAACTTTCTAGGGATGAACATATAGAACCAAAAGACAGTGAAGTAACTTACATATCAATAAATTTAATAAACATTTTTAATTAGCAAATAATTTTGAGAAAATAGAGTCCACTAAATTATATGTCTTCTCTCTATTCCTTCATTCTGCCTAGTGCCATTTTCTACACAAAAGAAACACGTATTTCCTCTTTTTAAAATTAGCAAATAATTTTGAGAAAATATAGAGTCCACTAAATTATATGTCTTTTCTCTCTTCACCATGCCCAATGCTATTTTCTACACAAAAAAACACACATTTCCTCAATTGGTTATTGTATCAGTTTGGCACAGGTAAGAATTACTAATTTTGAATCAACTGGGCTCTCATTTCCATCACAGCCAAGGATACATGTTAAGTGAATTCCTCATTGAGAATGAAATCATCAGAGCTCACTTACATCAAAGCCAGGAGGTGTCATGGATAACACAGAATACAAGGAGTCCATCAATAGTAATGATAGATTGGCAGTAGCCATGAACTTCCCTAAAGGACGGATGAAAAATTGAGGTGTCATAGCTAGATTCTTATTTTCCTGAGTTTAGTAACATTTTGATCTCAACCCAAGTAGTCAGTCATCTGTAAGCTGTAGTGTGTCCCAAGAAAATTCATCTGAAATGTGTGATGCTGTTTTGTTCAAGTCAACAAGCCCTAATTTCTAGTAGCCATTCAGTCTCTGACAGAGATGATGCTATAACTGGTACCTGAACCACATTAAGAGATTTGAACTTGTTAAACACTTTCAAACAAGCAAATGAAGCCTGTTGTTAGACATTTTAGGAGCAGATGGGAACATCTGATACACAGATGGAAACCAAAATATTTAAAACACCCATTTTCTTTCTGTCTATCTGTGGGAATCATTTTTGTTTTAAACTTAAAAACCAAAACTTCTATGCCTAAGATTAATTTCTACCATGTTGGTGGTGTTCAGTTATGATTCCTTAGACAAATATTTATGGATTATTTTTACATATTGATTGATGCCATTTGCTGAGACAGTAAGTGTGGTCCCTATGTTGAGGAGACGAACATTGATCAGACTATTTTTAAATAAATTACAATGGTGACTTACAAGTGCTAGAAAAGAGGAGCATAGGATTCTGTGAGAACCCATGTCTTGGTCTGGTGGAGAATCAAGAAGTGCCTCTTGGGAGATTAAGGTTTGAACTGACAGCTGAGAAGTAAACAGGGCTTGTTGGGCTCAAGAAGAGGTGGCAATATTCTATTTGGTAACAGCAGAGGAAAGGTGTAGATGTGTGGAGGAATGTAGACACAGACTTCTGGAGAAACTGAGGCCAACAAGCCTTATGATTAGAGAGTAAAGATTGAACTTCTCAGACATAGCACAACAGGTTGATGACAATCAAGGTACCCAGGGCTCCAGAACCATCTAAGTGTTTGGGCTTCATGGCCAGAGCTAAAGGAAGCAGTGGAGACTTTAGGCATGAGTGTCCCATGAATGGATATGCATTTTAAAAGGATCCTCCTGGCCCCAATTAGGAGTGGCTATTTCAGAGAGCAAAAGTGAGTACTTTTGTTTTGGCACATGTCCTTTAACATGTGCATTGCAATTGTTTTCTCACAGTCTGTGCTTGTCATTCATTTTCTTAGCACTGTCTTTTGAAGAGCAGATTTTTTAATTTTGCTGAAGTCCAGTTTATCTACTTTTTTTCTTCTATAAAGTCTCATCACCAAATCCAAGCTCTGTGTTTTTTTTTTCTTGAAGATTAGAGTTTTAGGTATGCTTTTAGGTCAGTGAACAATTATGAGGTAATATTTGCATGTGGTGTGAAGCGGTGATCAGAATTCTTTCTTTCTGTCCTTCCTCTTGCCTTCCTTCCTCCTTCTTTCCTCCTTCCCTCCCTTCCTTCCTTCCTTTCTCTTTTTCTTTCTTTCTTTCTTTCTTTCTTTCTTTCTTTCTTTCTTTCTTTCTTTCTTTCTTTCTTCTTTCATCTTTTTCTTTCTTTCTTTGTTTCTTTCTTTTTCTTTCTTTTTTCCTTCCTTCCTTCCTTCCTTCCTTTTCTTTCTTTCTTTGTTTCTTTCTTTGTTTCTTTGTTTCTTTCTTTCTTTCTTTCTTTCTTTTTTTCTTTCTTTCTTTCTTTCTTTCTTTCTTTCTTTCTTTCTTTCTTTCTTTCTTTCTTTCTTTCTTTCCTTCCTTCCTTCCTTCCTTCCTTTCTAGTGTATAAGAAAGCAACTGATTTCTGTGCATTGATTTTGTATCTTGCCACATTACTAAATTGCTGTATGAGTTCTGGTAGTTTGGGGGTGGAGCCTTTTGGGTTTGCATATAAAGTATCATGTCTAGCACTTGGGTGGCCCAGTGGATTAAAACCTCTGCCTTCAGCTCAGGTCATGGTCTTAGGGTCCTGGGATCAAGGCCCGCATCAGCCTGCTTCTCTTCTCTCTTTGCCTGCCTCTCTGCCTACTTGTGATCTGATCTCTCTCTCTCTCTCTCTCTCTGTGTCAAATAAATAAACAAAATCTTTAAAAAAATAAAGTATCATGTCATCGGTGAAGAGAGAGAGTTTGACTTCTTTGCCAATTTGAATACCTTTTATTTCTTTTTGTTGTCTGATCGCTGTTGCTAGACTTCTAGTACTATGTTGAACAACAGTGGTGAGAGTGGGCATCCTTGTCGTGTTCCTGATCTCAGTGGGAAGGCTGTCAATTTTTCCCCATTGAGAATGATATTTGCTGTGTGTTTTTCATAGACTTTATGAAGTTGAGGAATGTTCTCTCTATCCCTATACTATGAAGAGTTTTAATCAGGAAACGATGCTGTATTTTGTCAAATGCTTTTTCTGCATCAATTGAGAGGACCATGTGGTTCTTCTTTCTTCTCTTATTGATTTGTTCTATCACATTGATTGATTCGCAAATGTTGAACCACCCTTGTATCCCAGGGATAAATCACACCTTGTCATAGTGGATAATCTTTTTAATGTACAGTTGGATCATATTAGGTAGGATCTTGNGTATCCCAGGGATAAATCACACCTTGTCATAGTGGATAATCTTTTTAATGTACAGTTGGATCCTATTAGGTAGGATCTTGTTGAGAATCTTGGCATCCATATTCATCAGGGATATTGCTCTAAATTTCTCCTTTTTGATGGGGTCTTTCCCTGGTTTGGGGATCAAGGTAATGCTGGCTTCATAGAAAGCATTTGGAAGTTTTCCCTCTGTTTCTATTTTTTGAAACAGCTGCAGGAGAGTAGTATTATTTCTTCTTTGAATGTTTGGTAGAATTCCCCAGGGAATCCGCCAGGTCCTGGACTCTTGTTTTTTGGGAGGTTTCTGATCACTGCTTCAATCTCATTACTAGATATTGGACTTTTCAGGTTGTCAATTTCTTCCTGTTTCAGTCTTGGAAGTTTATAGGCTTCCAAGGTTGTATCCATTTCTTCTAGGTTGCTTGACTTATTGGCATATAGTTGTTGATAATAGTTTCTGATGATTGTTTCTATTTCCTTGGTGTTAGTTTTGATCTCTCCCCTTTCATTCATAATTGTATTAATTTGAGTCCTCTCTTCTTTTGGGTTAGTTTGGCCATGGTTTATCGATCTTATTCTTTCAAAGAACCAGCTTCTAGTTTCATTGATGTGTTCTACTGTATCTCTAGTTTCTAACTCATTGATCTCTGCCCTAATCTTTTTATTTTTTATTATTTGCCCCAGGATACAGTTCTGTGAATCATCAGGCTTACACCTTTCACAGCACTCACCATAGCACAAGCCCTCCCCAATGTCCATAATCCAGCCACCTTATCCCTACCCTCCCACCCCCCAGCAACCCTCAGTTTGTTTCATGCGATTAAGAGTCTCCTATGGTTTGTCTCCTTCCCAATCCCATCTTGTTTCATTTCTCTGCCCTAAGCTTAATTATTTCTCTTCTTGTGCATGGAATTAGCTTAATTTGTTGTTGATTTTCCAGTTCCTTAAGGTGTAAAGAGAGTTGGTGTATTTGGGATCTTTCAATTTTTTTGAGTGAGGCTTGGATGACTATGTTTTTTCNTCCTTAAGGTGTAAAGAGAGTTGGTGTATTTGGGATCTTTCAATTTTTTTGAGTGAGGCTTGAATGACTATGTTTTTTTCCCTTAGGACCGCCGTTGCCATATCCCATAGGTTTTGGACCAATGTGTCTTCACTCTCATTGGTTTCAATGAATTGTTTAAGTTCTTCTTTGATTTCCTTGTTGATCCAAATATTATTGAGCAAGATGGTCTTTGGCTTCCAAGTATTTGAATTCCTTTCAAACTTTTTCTTGTGGTTGAGATCCAATTTCAAAGCATTGTGGTCTGAGAATATGCAGGGCATAATCTCAGTCTTTTGGTATTGGTTGCATCCTGCTTGGTAACTGAGTATGGTCTATTCTGGAGAAAGTTCCATGTGCTCTTGAGAAGAATGAGTATTTTGTTGTTTTAGGGTAGAATGTTCTGTATATATCTATGAAGTCCATCTGATCCAATGTGCCATTCAAAGCTCCTGTTCCTTTGTTGATTTTCTGTTTAGATGATCTGTCTATTGCTGAGGGTGGCAGGTTAAGATCTCCTACATTTAACATATTCATATAAATATATGACTATTTTGTTTAACAGTTGGCTTATGTAGTTGGCTGCTCCCCTGCTGGGGGCACAAATATTTACAATTGTTGTATATTCTTGGTCGATAGACCCTTTAAGAATGATATAGTATCCTTCTGTATCTCTGACTACAGTCTTTAGCTTAAAATCTAATTTATCTGATGTGAGAATCACTACCCCAGCTTTCTTTTGAGGCCCATTGGCAGGAAAAATGCTTATCCATCCCTTCACTTTCAGTCTGGATGTATCTTTAGGTTCAAAATGTGTCTCTTGTAGACAGCATATGGATGGGTCCTGTCATTATATCCAGTCTACAAGCCTGTGCTGTTTTTTGGGAGCATTTTGGCCTGTCACATTGAGAGTAATTATTGAAAGATAAGTTTTATTGACTTCATGTTGCCTGTGAAGTCCTTGTTGTTATACATTGTCTCTGTAACTTTCTGTTCTCTGTCACTCTTGGCATCTTTCTTATTTTATAGAATCCCTCCATTAGTATTTCTTGTAGTGATGGCTTGGTGGTCACATAATCTTTTAAACCTTTTGGGTCTTGAAAGCTCTTTATCTCTTCATCCATTCTGAATGTCAGCCTTGCTGGATAAAGTATTCTTGGCTGCATGTTCTTCTCATTTAGTGCCCTGAATATGTTTCGCCAGTCCTTTCTGGCTTGCCAGGTTTCTGTGGACAGGTCTGACGTTATTCTGATGGTCCTTCCTCTGTATGTAAGGAGTCTCTTTGCCCTAGCTGCCCTTAAGACTGCTTGTCTGAATTTATTTTTTGTGAGTCTCACAAATAAGTGTCTGGTGGTCTTTCTAGACTCATTGATCTCGGAGGTGTCCTCTCTGCCTCTAGGACATGAACAGTTGTTCCACTCCCCAGATTAGGGAGATTTTCATCCAGTATTTGATCAACTATATCTTCTAGTCTTCTCTCTTTCTCCACCCACACAGGGATCCCAATAATTCTGACATTAAAACGTTTCATGGTGTCATTTATTTCCTTAATTCTGTTTTCATGGCTTCTAAGTTGTTTGTTCCAGGCCTCCTCCTGATCCTGCCTTTCTATCAGCCTGTCTTCTAGATCACTAATTTGATCTTCTGCCTCAGTTATCCTAGCTGTTAAAGTACTTAGATTAGACTGGATCTCCTCGATAGTATTTTTGACTTCTGCCAGATCGGCTCTCACTTCTCACTTCCATCCTTAGAGAGTCTATGTTGCCACTAATGGTCTTCTCCAATCTAGCCATTGCCTGGACATTTTTTACCCCGATTTCCATTTCAGACATATTGTTTATGTCCATATCCAATAGTTCTGTGGCAGAGGTCACAGTCTCTGAATTTTTCCTCTGCTGGGTGTTCCTCCTCCTAGTCATTTTAGTGAGAGTTGGTTGAGGGATGCTCAATATATTAACTACGATCCAGTCAAGGTGCCCCTTTGAAAGTTTCAGAGCAATTAGAAGTCATCACCAAAAAGAAAGAGAAAAGAAAAAAAGAAAGAGAAAAAGAGAGGGGAAAAAAAGAGAAAAAAAAAACCCAGCCAAAATGAGTCCCAATAGCAAGATTTATAAGATGCATAAACCAAAAATGAAAAAACAAAAAGACTGACAAAAGTAGGAGACAAGAAAGAAAAAAGAAGAAAAACCCAGCCAAAATGAATCCCCAAAATAAGATTTATATGGTACAAAAATAAAAATAAATACACAGGAACACTGACTGAAGAATAAGATGGGTAGGTGGTTATAAACCCTTGATGTGGATTGGGAAGGTTATTTCAGTACTTCTTGGGTGTATCTTGTTATCTTTGTTAAAGGACTCAACTTTCCAGAGATACAGGGAAATTAAAACTGGCTTATATATAGGGGTAGTATTGAATAGGGAAAAAGGATTAACTTGAAGCTTATATCTATCTATCTATATCTATGTATATATTTAAAAGAAAACAAGAAAAAGAAAAAGAAATCCAGGTATATGTATGAAAAAAGTTCAAGTTAAAAAGTTATTATTAACATGTTGTATTAAATATCTAGTTGTAATGGTAAGTAGGTTAAAAAATAAAAGAAGAATCATGGGAATGAATTAAAAAAAGTTGTATCCATGAAATATAAAGGTTTTGGGGGAATACTGGGGGTTTTATATATTGTTTTCCTCTCATGTTGTGGTTTTATAGTTTTATGGGACCCTGTGGTTATTGTCATCTGATTCTCTTGGTTTGTCTTCTGGGGGAGGGGCCTGCGGCTTTGTTTTTCAGTCAGTCTTGCTTGGGCTGAGTCACCCTGCCCCCTATCAAGGGGCTGGGCTCTGTGGAAACCGTTTTTTTCACGTTTTTGTTCTCTGGAGGTTTTTGTTCTGCCCAAGAACAAAAATTAGCCCTTTTCAGAGGGCTAATGGAAAACAAAACAAAACAAAAACAAAAACAAAAACAAAAACACTCTGCACCCAGTCCTTTGCCTCAGAGAGAAGCCTCAGTTTGCTCCCCCCTGGGTGGTCCAGAACACACAGCTCCCCCTCTGCAATATCTATTGAACATGGCAACCTCCCACAGGTGGTGCGCACTACCAGCCACCGTCTCAGTGGTCGACCAAGGCCTCTGCTTGTCTCTGTACCCCTCTACCACCAATACCATAAGCGATCTTGGTTCCAGGGAGCCTGCCTGGTCCTGGAGGCTGTTGGGACTGCTGTCTGGGGTCCATGCCCATGACCTGGCTGGCAGTGGTGCAGGTCGTGGATGACTGCAGATTCAGAGACCTCTGGCCGGCACACACACCAGGTTCTCTCAGGCACAGGCAGGGGTGCGCCCAGCCCAGGTGGCGGAAAGCTGTGGGCCCAGGGACAATGGGCTGGGGCCCCTGCCAGGCTCTTTCAGGCATGGGTGGTTGCCGGCAGTGACCATCCTGGGATCATGGGCTTAGGACTGTGCTGGTGGCTGCCCAATTCTACCAGTTGCCCCTTAAGATCTTTTGCTCTTTTTGAGAATTTTTAACCAGACTCCAAGTTAATGCTGGTCCCCAAGCACAGGGCACTTTCATATTGGGGTATTGCTTTCCAGTGGGTTTTCTCCTCCAGTGCTCTGTTCTGGAAACTCAGCCACTTAGGTTTTCCAGGCTCTCAGCTTCATCTCCTCAACACAAGGGTTTCCTGCATTCCCCTGAGGCCTAGAAACTCTTCTAAGGCAGTAAGCCAGAACAACCATAGGGGTCACCTCTCTTGATTCCCTTTTCTTGGGAACCATCCACTGATGCCCACTTTCTTGCAAACACTGGAAGTGAAGAAATATCACCACTTCTGCCACTTTTCATCATTCATGGTTTCTCAACTGGGCTACTTCAAAACCTGTTCTTCCACCCCTCACGCAAAAAAATGAACCAATCTCCCCCCGCCACCACCAAAGCATCTGTCTCCCAGAATCCCTCTGTGATCCCCCAAAACTTCAATGTAAAACCTAAGTATCTTTAATTTGGAGAAAAAACTTTTTTTTTTTTAAGTAGGCTCTACACCCAGCATACAGTACAATGCAGGGCTTGAACTCATGACCCTGAGATCAAGATCTGAGCCAAAATCAAGAGTTGTATGCTTAACCAACTGAGCCACCCAGATGGCCCAACCCAAGAATTTTCTTTTTTTCTTTTTTTTTTAAAGATTTTATTTATTTATTTGACAGAGAGAGAGATTACAAGTAGGCAGACAGGCAGGCAGAGAGACAGGGAGAGGAGGAAGCAGGCTCCCTGCCGAGCAGAGAGCCCGACATGGGCCTCGATCCCAGGACGCTGAGATCATGACCTGAGCCGAAAGCAGAGGCTTTAACCCACTGAGCCACCCAGGCGCCCTCAACCCAAGAATTTTCTTGATCTTTCTACTAGCTTGTTTCCTCCTGGTCCTTCTTCTGGCTCCCTTACCCAGCACACCATTACCTGATCCAGCAGTTCAAAGCCACATGGAATTCTTATAATCCTATTCTCATGCACAGGCTGTCATTTTCCTGTAATGCCTCTGTCTTTAGGTGTTTTCAGGAAATTTCAGCTATTATTTTAAGCATCAGCCTAAAATTGTACCCTCTAATAACCACCACCTCCATCCCTCATTAACTTCAGTGTTTTCCCTTTTGTGTTTATACTGCATTTTGTACAACCTCACTTCCAGCAAGCATCACATTTAAATGAATTTTTGCATATCTATCTTGCTAAAACTCTCTAAAGATCTTGAAGACAGGACTTCGCCACTCATAGTTCATCTTTTCTGTCCCAGGCCTTGTGTAGTCCTGACATTAATAGGTAGTGAATATAAGCTAAAAGAATAATTCAGCATGAAATTGTCCTCAGGGTGATGTATCATAAAACATCACTAGTGGGCGTCTGGGTGGCTCAGTGGGTTAAAGCCGCTGCCTTCGGCTCAGGTCATGATCCCAGGGTCCTGGGATCGAGGCCCACATCGGGCTCTCTGCTCTGCAGGGAGCCTGCTTCCTCCTCTCTCTCTGCCTGCCTCTCTGCCTAGCTGTGATCTGATCTCTCTCTCTCTGTGTCAAATAAATAAATAAAATCTTTTAAAAAAATCACTAGAAGTCTGAAAAACTGGTGATAGGTAATTGAATAATGTTTTATCATTTATTTTCTGCTTAATATATATGTCATAAATACACATGCCTATTTTAAGTGTCTTGAAAAATATATTATTAATACTAACAAATATTAAGTATAACCATAAAGGCAATGGAAATTGTTTTTAAACATTTAAATTTTAATACTTCTATTATTAACTCTTTTATAGTAGAAGAAACTTACTACTCAAGAGTCATAGAAATTAAAAAATCCATCACCTGAAAGGAAGCTATGTCAGGGGGGAAAAAAATGACCATTCCAGATAACATCCAAAATGGAAGTGGTATAGAGCAGTATAAAAAAAATGAAAATAAAAAGACCACTTTTAGAAAAATGAAACCATTTTCTCTCTGCTGTTATGAATGATCTGTGTTTGGGTTTAAGATATAGAAACACCTCTTTTGCAAGAGGGAAAGGCCATGAGAAGGTGTATTCAGATGCCTACTAATTGAATTTTTCTTTGATCTTTAAAGCACAATTGATGGTGTGGACACTGGGCTTGGCCATCCCAACTTTGTTTCACTCTGTCTGTTGGCGCCTAGTCATGTAGTTTTGCTCATTCAACACAGAAATTATAGCCAAGGATATTAAGAAGAAAAAGTCCATTTATAGATGATGTACCTTGAGTTCACTACCTAATACCAAGACATGTGAGGGGAATAGACTAACTCAGCTATTCTTCTGGGATGTAGGTGGTCAAGAACCATTCCAGGAGAAATTGGCAGAGAAAATTCAAGGATTCAAGGTCATGGTGGTGACTATTTTTACTTGTTCTTTTATTATCATTTTATGTCCTGTGCCCACTGAGATAGAGCCTGAGCAGAGAGGGGAGACATTGAACTTAGGGAGTTTAGCCCTCTAACCCTCCTTTCCTGCTGGGTGAGGTCCTTCTGTCCCTAGGGATTGAATGAGAGGATGGGAAGAAAGGCTCTTTCACACAATCAGAACTGTCTTGGCTGGCTCTACCCACTGAAATTTCTAGTTCTGACATCTGGACCCAAGTCTGCAGCCCTGCAGGGCAGACTTTTGAGTTGTGTTTGGCTCTTCTGCCAGAAATGTCTTTGTGTCTATTGGGCTGTTACTCAGGCTCACATGCTTGCTGTTTGTGTGTGTCATATGTAGTCTGACACGTGCTAGGCACTGGAGGTAGACATAAGTAGGACCCAGTCCTCACCCTTGGGGAAGCAACAACCAAGAGGGTTGGGTGGAAGTTGGGGTGGCAACATCTCAGCTTCCAATACGATGATAGTTAAGCACTGGAGAGAGGCATGTTTCAGTCTCATTTGGGAGAAAAGATGCTTCATAAGAAGACTGCATTTTTTTTTCTTTTTCTCTCTTAGGAAAGTAACAGGTATGTATGCAACCAACCATCAGTCACAAACATGACAAAAAAGCAAGACACTCTCTGTAATCTTTGGCTAGTAACTGTGTATCAGAGTAGGCATGTGTATGTGACTGGGGGACCCTCCTGGGTGACACACTTTAGAGTGTGATGCAGACACCTGTTGTATCTTAGGAGATCAAGTGCAAAGAGAAAGATGGCAGAGGACATATACAGGCTCCAGGGATGTCTTGAGGAATATTACTCATGGAGGCTTTGCCACTAAAACCTGCTTTTTAAAATCACATTAACTAGGTTTGAAATTTCCACCTAACTTTAATGAATATGGTTCAATTTACATAAGGATTCCAAGTGTATATTATTAAAGTCCTCTGCAAAGAGATATGTCTATGATTGTACCTACTCTAAGCTCTTCAAAAGCCTTCTTTTCCCCTGAATGTCTGGCTGCTGAATCAGGGTTGAATCATGCTCCTGAAGACAGGGGTGGAGACCAAATAGAGCAGCTGGGACCCATGGTGCAGCATCTCAGCCAAATGTGATGACAGCTGAGCACTGGTGGGGGGTGTGCTTCAGTCTCATTCAGGAGAAAGGGTGCTTCATAGGAAGACTGCCTGTTTTCTTTTTCTCCTTTAGGAAAGTAACAGAAGTAGCTGGCTGTTTGGCTATCCAAAATAGAATTAGGACAAGTGAATTTTTAGACACTGTAATTTTTATTTTTTTACTTTTTGGGTTTTTTCATTTCATTTTGTTTTTAAAATTTTATTTATTTACTTGATAGAGAGAGATAGCAAGAACAGGAACACAAGCAGGGGGAGTGGGAGAGGGAGAGGGAGAAGCAGGCTTCCCGCTGAACAGGGAGCCCAATTTGGGGCTTGATCCCAGGACCCTGGGATCATGACCTGAGCTGTAGGCAGACAGTTCAATGACTGAGCAACCCAGGTGCCCTGACATTGTAATTTTTAATAATGAGTCAATAATAAAGTATTTTCAACAAAGTATTTAATGGAAACTTATACTTTTACAGCAAGGGTTAAACTATTTTTTTCCAAAGCACCAGATAGTAAATATTTTAGGCCAAGTCTTGCAACTACTCATCTCTGCAGTTGTGGAAAAGCAGCCAGCCACAGACCACATGTAACTAATGGGATGTGGCTGTGTTCTGATACAACTTGATCTACAAAAATGGATGGGGTGCTAGAGTTTAGCCCTTGCACCATCATTTGCTGACCCCAATTCCTGTTCTACTATGATAAAAAAAATAGATGAAGAGCAAGCCAGAGATTGAGACAGAAAGAGAAGTGTGTCCCCTAAATCCAAAATAACATTATCTTTGGATGCTGTTTGATTCCTGACAGACATTTTGGAGTAACTGTATATAACTTGTTCAGTTGTGTTTAATACCTATACTTTGTGATGATAAAATTGCATCCGTAAGTTCCAGTCTATCCTGCTGCAACCAAACAGTAGAGAGCTTAAAACACAGAGAAGCTTATTTTATTTCTCTTTCATGTAATGCTTTGACATGAGCCATCAGGGCTGTGGGATGACTTTGTTCCATGCAATTACTCAGGGGCCCAGTTTCCTTGCATGTTTTTATTCATCATCATATGCAAGGGCTTTATGGTGTTCTGCATGGTTAAAAGTAGGTTACTGTCTCTGCATTTCTGCTGGTAGCAAGAAAAAGGGAAACATAAAGGAGGGAGCTAATGGTCCAGGACATAGAAGCTGCATTAGCTTGTAAGAAATTGGTAGCTCCTCCACACTGTGCTGCACAGGAGACTGGGAAGTGGGGTCAGCCTTGGATGAGCTACAAGTGGAGTCACCGGACATGAGAGATTCTGAAGTACAACTGGAGCTATCTTCCAAGTAAATGCATACTTGAATGCAAGGTAGAGAAAGGGATTGTCTGCTTATTTCACTGTTGTATCTTAGTGTATGGCTCATGGTATCAACATATTTCACACTTGATTACATGATTAAGCCATGTGAGTTGATACAACCTTAACATCATATTCCCCAGGTTTTCTTTCTTTTTTTTTTTAAAGATTTTATTTATTTATTTGACACAGAGAGAGAGATTACAAGTAGGAAGAGAGGCAGGCAGAGAGACAGGGAGAGAAGGAAGCAGGCTCCCTGCTGAGCAGAGAGCCCGATGCGGGCCTCCATCCCAGGAAGCTGAGATCATGACCTGAGCCAAAAGCAGAGGCTTTAACCCACTGAGCCACCCAGGCGCCCGATATTTCCCAGGTTTTCTTAATTATCTCATTATCTTAATTATCTCAGTAATAGATTAGTTACCTATTACTGAATAACAAATTGCCCCCAAACTTAGTAACCTATGAAAACAACATTTAGGAATTCATGAGGGGCTTAGCTTGGTGAGTCTGGCTTCAGGTCCATCAAAGGTTACTGCCAAGAAGTCCACTGAAAGTTCAACCAAGGGAGAATCATCTTCCAAGTTCATACACATGGTTGCTGGCATGAGATTTCACCAAATGGGTATCTCCATAGGCTGCCTGAACTTCCTCACAACATGGCAGCCAGCTTGCCCCAGAACTAGAGACCCAAGAAAGGGCAAGTCCAAGATGACAGTCACAGTCATTTATAATACAGCACTTATGCCACATTCTGTTGATAGAATTTCCTTGGCTTTCCTTGGTAGAATGTGGGAGGGTGCTGCACAAGGCTGTGAATAATAAATGACAAGGATTAGGCGCCTGGGTGGCTCAGTGGGTTAAAGCCTCTGCTTTCGGCTCAGGTCATGATCTCGGCGTCCTGGGATCGAGGCCCGCATCGGGCTCTCTGCTCGGCGGGGAGCCTGCTTCCTCCTCTCCCTGTCTCTGCCTGCCTCTCTGCCTACTTGTAATCTCTCTCTCTCTCTCTGTGTCAAATAAATAAATAAAATCTTTAAAAATAAATAAATAAATAAATAAATAAATAAATGACAAGGATCACTGGGGTCCATTTTGGTATCTGTTTTCTGCTTGAAGTCTTGTGTCAAAAAGCACCACCTTTTATTACACATTGGCATGAAGTCTAGAACACCTTCTGAAATATGCCATGGCTACGCAATGAATTAAATATGTGGTCAATAAGAAAAGTTTGCATGTGGAAATGTCTGGGAAACACTGAATTTAGCAAAGTAAAACTTTTCATTTGTTTTGTAATTTCAGGATTTCTTGGAGACTTTGATATACTAAAATTCCTTATGAACATTGGCAAGGTTGGAGCATATGGTGGGCATTTTTCCCCAATGTTATTAGACCATGCACTACTTTTTCATAGAACCTCTATGAACATTTCATAGAAATTATTTCACAGTGAAATATTCAGAGAAAGGCTGCTTAGAGAAAGAAACATAAACACTGCGAGAGGAGGCAGCCTCAGTCCTATGTCAAAGATAGAGTAATTATCTGACGTGACAATTCATGTGCTTTACATGGCTCATTTACTTGTCTTGCTTGTCAGCTATTGAAAGAATGTGGCACTGGCCCTTGAAGAATCATCTACTCCTTCAGTCATCCTTACTTATTTACCTTCTGCCTTCATCTTCCTTCTTATCCTTCCTTCTGTAACACAAATCTTATATGCATAGTAATTTGCTTACATAGCATCCTTCTTGAAACAACACTGCAGTTAATCATGGTAAGTATTGTGTTCTCCAAAGAACAAATTAGTCTTGGGCACCTGGGTGGCTCTGTTGGTTGAGGGACTGCCTTCGGCTCAGATCATGATCCCGGAGTCCTGGGATTGAGTCCCTTATCAGGCTCCCAGCTCCACGGGGAGTCTGCTTCTCCCTCTGACCTTCTCCTCTATCATGCTCTCTCTCAAATAAATAAAAATCTGAAAAAAAATTTAAAAAAGAACAAAGTAGTCTTAAAATCTCCTGTCCTTTTATCAAAGTGTTGCAAATTCTTGAATTACTAAAATGTTTGTGGTGGATGTGAAGGCAAAAACCATACAAATGGCAAGTGTTATAAATTGAAGGCTAACAAAGACAAGATGATAGAGTAAGTGATGCAAAAAGCTCAATGTTTCCTGGACTTGGGCCACAGTGTGCTGCATCTGCACAGTGAATCTGTTCATCTGTGACCTCTGGGATATGGCAATGGAAAAACAAGTATTCCACCCTCAGTGCAAGCATTGGTGAACTCAGTCATGCATGTTACAGTCATGGATGTCAGGTGTCTTTGCAGTCTAGGCGTTTTAAGATTCCCTGGGTTGTCTGCAAGTAACTTTGAGCTTTTGACTTACAGTTGAATGTTATTGTTAAAAATCTCCTTGTTCTTTCTCAAACTATCTCTTTGAGCTATAAATACAGTGTCCCCCTGGTTGGGTGGTAGGAATAGCTTTGTATATAACAAATACTTAAAAAAATCTTAAAATGAAATTTTAGTGTTAAACATTTTACTGTCATAGAGATTTGCAACTGGTCTTATTGAGTCAGTGAACCTTTATGGACTGGATGGAGAAAGTGATGTTCTGTGATCAAAATCCAGGAAAGTCCATCCCTCCATTGGGATACCTCCCTCCAACTACTCCAAACAGACCTGCTAGGTTTGTTCCCACAAGGATTGCGTTGAGCTTCTGATAGTTCCCAATGGTCTTCACTCTTCTCCTGTCTGTTGAGACATAGAAAATGGATCTTCTCACAAATGCCACCAAGTAAATGACTAATTGTCTTCAGTCTCTGGTCAGATTTTAGTATTACTTCTCTATGAGAAGCAGAAAAACTTGAATATTTAAATTAGGCCATCAGTAAAATGCATTAATTAGCCACTGATTTCCCTGATTGCAGGGCTGACCAAGGGACCTCATAGTATCATTTAGTAGCATGAAAAATGATAATGAACACAGAGATGTCAGAGAAAGTAAGGAGTTTTGAGACTGGAGTGTTGGAAACGATAAGTTGGATGATAATGACCTTTGCCAGTTTCTGCCCACCCCACGTCATGGTCCGTATATCTGCCAATGATGCAGGTGATCCTGTGGATTATAGGACTTGTGGAAATAAATAAGATCACCCAAATGCCAACAAGCAGAGGTTATTCATAGGTTGCTATATTAAGGAAGTCAGCCACCATGACTTGCATTTGACAGAGACTCAAAAGAGGACAGCAAGGTGAGGGAGATTTATAGTGAAAAAAGAGATGGCTAAGGCATTGGTTGGAGGTTTGTTGACATGGGGAAGCTGGAAACAGCCTAATTAAAGTTGGGTATCCTATGTGATTGGTTTTGGAAGCATGTTTGGCTTTCTCTGGTTTGTCCCGAGTTAGAAGTGTGGGCAAAATTGTGGAATCTGGCAGTCATCCACCAAGTCCTAACCATTCTCAGCCAATGACTGCTGGGGTTGATTTTAGCTTTCTGAGCTGTTAGCTGCAGAAGTTGTGATGCAGAGTTCTATTGCGATATGTGATCTGGCTGTTGTCTGCCTGAATGTTCATTCTTTCATGTTCGGATTAAATGAAATGTCACCAAGTACCCAGCACAGCACCTAATGCATGGTAAATCTCTCAATGAACCATATTATAATTTTTAAATATTAAGAAGAAAATAAGACTGGGCTTAAATCACAGGAGACTTGAGTACAGGAATGATGAAAATTTTGTTTGGAGAATTTTGTCTTGCAATGCTATGTAGAATTGATTAAAGGGAAAATGGTGGAATGATGCAGGCCTGCATGACCATCTTGGCTGTAGCATCTCAGAGTAGGAAATATTTGCTCCACAAAACTGATTAGAGTATAAGAACAATCTGACAAAGCAAAGCCAAAGCAGGGTCTAAATTCAGATTGTGAGACATATATTTCTTACATCCCAGTGTGGATGTCATTCCATGCCACTGAAATTGTTAATTTTACTGGGATTGGGCAATATTTGTATTCTATGGCTCCCCCGCAACCCCCAGCTAAAATAGAAACAAAAGTTTGGTAATTGACTAGTTATCTCTGAGAGAAGTTTATAGTTTGTTTAGATGAAAAATAAGGAAGAAAATATCAACACTCAGCAGTTAACAAGGTGCTCAAGAAAGGGAAAGTCAGGATGAGGCTAGTCTCTGAGGGCTGAGGTGCTTGACTATAGCAGGTAAGGAGGATTCTCATTTGATGAGGATTGAGGAGGATGCAGATCCAAATTCAGAGCAACAGAAATCAGAGAACTTCTCTGAAGTTTCTCCCTCCCTCCCTCCCTCTTTCTTTCTTTTCCTTCCTTCCTTCCTTCCTTCCTTCCTTCCTTCCTTCCTTCCTTCCTTCCTCCC
>LNAC01001523.1:0-18329 GCA_002007465.1 Ailurus styani | reverse complement strand
CTTCCTTTCTTTCTTTTCTTTCTTTCTTTCTTCTTTTTTCTTTTCCTTCCTTCCTTCCTTCCTTCCTTTCTTTCTTTCTTTCTTTCTTTCTTTCTTTCTTTCTTTCATTCTTTCTCTCTCTCTTTCTTTCTCTTTCTTTCTTTCTCCCCTTCCTTCCTTCTTTCCTTCCTCTTTTCTCCCTTCCCTTCCCTCCCCTTCCCGCTTCTTCTTCCCTCCTCCCCTCCCCTCTTCTCTTCACTTCACTTCTCTTCTCTTTCTCTTCTTTCTTTTCTTCCTTCATCCCTCCCTCCCTCCTTCTTCCTTCCTTCCTTTCTTTCTCTCTTCCTTTCTTCCTTTCTTTTTTATATATTTTTTTAATTTTTTTAAATTTTATTTTTATTCTTTGCCCAAGGGGTACAGGTCTGTGAATCATCAGGCTTACATCTTTCACAGCATTCACCAAAGCACAAACCCTCCCCAATGTCCATATCCCACCCACCCTATCCCTACCCTCCCACCCCCCAGTAGCCCTCATTTTGTTTTGTGAGTTTAGGAGTCTCTTACGGTTTGTCTCCTTCCCCATCCCATCTTGTTTCATTATTTTTCCCTCCCTACCCCCCACGACCCCCTACCCTGCCTTTCTTCCTTTCTTTCTTTCATCCAGAAAGGAATTCTTTGAGAAAGAGACAGAGTAAATGAAATGTTTATAGAAAATGATATCTGTGAGTGATTATGGAAAAGTATGAAACATGACCACCTGTGTATTGAAGACTTCTTGTTCTTATCCACTTTGTTCATTATTTTCATTTTTTCCTATTCACTATGGACATTCGAGTACAAACTAGTCCATATTGTTTAATTATGAAGACAAAGATTATAATTACTCACCATAAATTCCTTGATGGCTTCTGAGAATCCATCCTGGTGTCTAACTGCAGGAGACTGATAGTATAATTAGTGGGATCAGTATAAAAATATTCAGAGATTTTCATTGTTCCAGGGCATATAAACTTATAATTATATAATGATCTATTGATAGCCTGAGATTCACTTCTGTAATGCATTTAAGCTTTTTCTCCTATTTTCTGTTTTACAATACAAGTTATAAAAAATGCAAATGACTTCCATTTTAACTACTATAATTCTGTGTAATTGTAATCTAAATTTACTATTGTTAATAAGTAATAAAGAAAAAATATAAAGGCAATTGAGTCATTATTTTTATTTTTTAACTTTTTATTTTGAGATTATTATAGATTATGAGGAAATTAAAAAAATAGTACAGAAAGGCCTGGAAATTCTATCTCATTTTCCTCAAGGGAAACATTATGCATAACTTTAGGGCAGTATCAAAACTAGGACATTGACATTGGTACAATCCATAGAATTTATTCAAATTTTACCATTTCTACATGCACCCATTGTGTGTGTGTCTGTGTATAGTTCTAAGAAATTGTTTTACATGGTAGGTACCTATAATTACCACCACAGTAAACATAAGACTGAATCCTTACCACAGTGGTGTCTTGAGAAGATGTGCTTTGCTTGATAGCCATTACCCATCCCATCCCCATCCCATTTGTAACTGCTGGAAACCACTAATCTCTTTTCCAAGAATGTTCTATGAATGGGATCCCACAGAATGTTACCTTTTAGTATTACCTTTTTTTTTTCCTCCCTCTCAGCATAATTCTCTTGAGATTCATCCAACTTGTTTGTATTCATAGCTTGTTTCTTTGTATTCATGACCAGTATGTCATAGTATGGATGTACCACGGTTTATTTAACCATTCATTCATTGGAGGAGGTTTGGATGGTTTGCGATCTTTAACTATTAGAAAGAAAGTTGCTATGAACATTCTTGTTCAGGTTTTTATGCGAACCTAAGTTTTTATTCTTCTGTAATAAAATCATATGAGAGTGATTTCTGGATATTATAGTTATGATATGTTTAGTTTTGTTTGTGTTTTTGTTTATTTATTTAATTTATTTATGAAGCTACCAAACTATTTCCCAGGGTGGCTGTACCATTTCACATTCCCACCAGGAATGTATGAGAGATTTAGTTTCTCTACATCCTTTCCAGCATTTGGTGCTGTTACTATTCTTTTTTATTGTTATTATTTTAGCTATTTTAATAGGTGTGTTGATAATCTCATCATGACTTTACCTTTCCCTAGTGGTTACTGATGTTGAATGTTTTATCGTATGCTTACTTGCCATCTATATATCCCCTTTAGTGAAATGTCTGGTGTTGTTTTTGCCCATTTTCTAATTGAATTGTACTGTTGAGCTTTGACAGCTCTTCACATATTCTAGATAGGAGTCCTTCGTCAGATATATGGTTTGCAAGTATTTTCTCTAAATCTGTATGCTGTGTTTCCATTCTCTTAATAGGGATTTGTGGAACAAAAGTTTTTAATTTTGGTGAAGTCCCATTTATTTTTTGTTCTTTTTATTGTTCTTTATGGATCAAACTTTTGGTGTCAACTTTTCATCTTGCTGTCAGTCTTAAAGACTCTTATGTTTTATTTTAATAGTTTTGTAGTTTCACATTTTGCTTTTGAATCTATGATCAATTTTTAATCAATTTTTATATAAAGTATGAGACTTTGCTATAAGTTCATTTTTATTTTCCCTATGGATATCTACTAAGAATATCCTTCCTTCAATGAATCGCTTTGCACTTTTATACATAATCAGTTGGTCATACATTCTTGGGTTTATTTGTGGGTTCTCTATTCTGTTACTTTGTTCCTAGTTTTTATTTTCTTCCAGAACCAAATTCTCTTGAGTAAGATATTTAGATAGTAAGTCTTTTTTAAAAATATTTTATGTATTTATTTGACAGATAGGTAGAGAGAGAGAGAGAGAGAGAGAGAGAGAGAGAGAGAGAGAGGGAAGATAAGGAGGGAGAAAGGGAGAGGAAGAAGAAGGCTTCCCACTGAGTAGGGAGCATGATGTGGGGCTCCATCTGAGGACCCTAGGATCATGACCTGAGCTGAAGACAGTTGCTGACCTGAACCACCCAGGTGCCCCTAGATAGTTAAGTCTTAACATTAGATAGAATGATAACTCCCAGTATCCTTCATTTAAAAAAAATGCTTTAACTATTCTCACTTATTTGTCTTTCCACATGAATTTAGAAAAAAATTTTCTATATCTATAGGGTTTGGATAGAAATTGTATTAAATTTCAGATCAATTTGGAGTCAGTTATCTGAAAATATCAAAGCTTCTAATCCATGAATATATTATGTCTCTCCATTTACTTGGGTCCATGATTTCTTTCATCAGTATTTTGTAGTTTTCAGTGTACAAGTGCTGTGTAGTTATTATTAGATATATACCTGTATATTGCATTTCTAGTCACTGTAAATGATAGTGTGTTTTTAATTTATATTACATTTCTGAAATAAAATTCTCTTGGTCATGGTGTATAAATTCTTTTTGTATACTGCTGATTTGATCTGCTAATATTTTGTTGAGGATGGCTGCATTTATAATCATGAAAGTTATTATATTCTTCCTTTTCTTATACTTTACATCTAGTTTTGGGATTGGATAATACATGATTTGGGAAGTGTTCCATACTCTTCCATTATCAAGAAGAGATTGATCTTAATTCTTTGAATATTTGGTAGAATTTCTCACTGAAATAGTCTAGACTAGGAGATTTTTTTCTTAAGAAACTTTAAACTGTATATTTAATTTATTAAATATAAGGCTATTTTTAAAGACTTTATTTGTCAGAGGGAGAGACAGAGAATACAAGCAGGGTGGGCAGCAGGCAGAGGAAGAAACAGGCTCCCCACTGAGCAAAAAAAGCCTGATTCAGGACTCTATCCCAGGACCCTGGGATCATGACCTGAGCTGAAGGCAGGCATTTAATTTATATGATTTATTTAATGTTAGTTTATTTTTGTTACTTTGTGTATTTGGGTGAAATGGTCTATTTTATCTAGGTTGTTGAATTTATGTGTGCAGAGTTGCTTATAGTAGTCCTTTATTATCCTTTTAATATCTGCAGGGTGTGTTATGATATTCACTGTTTCATTCCTGATACTGGTAATCTGTGACTTTCTTCTTTGTCAGTCTTTCAAGACCTTTGTGAACTTTGTTGATATTGTCAAAGAACTAGTTCCCCCTCCATTAATTTTCTCTTTTAATTTTATTGATTTTTTTTCTGTTGTCTGTGTTTTTCTTCCCTTCTTCTTTCTTTGGGATTATTTTGCTATCATTTTTCAAATATTTATTTTAGAGGGAGGAGAGGCAGAAGGAGAGGGAGAGAGAGTTTTCTGCAGACTTCATGCTGAGCAGGGTAGCCCAACGCCTGGCTCAATCTCACTAGTCTGAGATCATAACTATGAGATTATGACCTGAGCCCAGAGTTGAATACATAACTGACTGAGCCACCCAGTTGCCCCTAGTTACATCTTACAAATTTTAATGTGTTTTATTTTTATTTTCATTTAGCTGAATGTATATTTGATTTCTTTCATGACCTACTCTCTGACTTCTGGATTTTTTAGAAGTGTCTTGTATAATCACCAAATGTTTAGAGATTTTCCTACATCTTTTTATGACTATATTTTAAATTCATTGTATATGCCTTCAACACCTTTACATTTGTTGAAGTTTGTTTTGTGATTCAGGATGTGAAGTATTCAGATGAACATTTGATAGCTGCCTAGAAAATATGTATTTTATTAATGATGGTGGAAAGTTCTACAAATGACATTTCAAATCTGTTTATTGTATTTAGTCCTTTTATATCCATACTCATTTTTGACTAGTTGTTCTATCAATGTTGAAAGGGGGTATTGATGTCTTGAATTATAGCAGTGGATGTGTCTATTTCTTTTCCCAGTTTTATGTTTTGTTTCATGTACTCTGAGTCTATGTTGTTTGTGCATACACATTTAGATTGCTATGTCTTCTTGGTAGGTTGATCATTTCATCATTAGATAAAGTCTTTCTTTTTTTTTAATTTTATTTTTATTCTTTGCCCCAGGGGTACAGGTCTGTGAATCATCAGGCTTACATCTTTCACAGCATTCACCAAAGCACAAACCCTCCCCAATGTCCATAACCCATCCACCCTATCCCTACCCTCCCACCCCCCAGTAACCCTCAGTTCAATGTTCTTCTTTGTTCTTTATTTTCAGAAGTTTGATAATAATGTGCTTTGATATGGATTAGTTTGGATTTACCCTGTTTAGAGTTTATTCATCTTCCTTAATATGTAGGTTAATGTTTTTACCTAATTTAAGAAGTTCAATTTATTATTAGTTTTGTTTGTTTGGTTTTGTTTAAGTACATTTTCTGCCCTGTTCTCTTCTTTCTCTCCTTTCTTGACTCTGTCACAAATGTCACATCTTTTGTTATAGTATCAATGTCTCTAATGCCCTCTTTGTTTGCTTGTTTTTTCAGTGCATTCTCTCTGTTTTTCAGATTGAGTAATTTCTGTTTATCTATTTTTAAGTCTACTAATTCTTTACTCCCTCATCTCTATTCTTCTACTAAGCCCATCCAATAATAATTTTATCTTATTTATTGTATTTTTTAGTTCTAAAATTTCCCTTTTGGGGCACCTGAGTGGCTCAGTTGGTTAAGCAACTGCCTTTGGCTCAGGTCAAAATCCCAGAGTCGCAGGATCAAGTC
This sequence comes from Ailurus styani, assembly GCA_002007465.1. Taxonomy (NCBI): domain Eukaryota; kingdom Metazoa; phylum Chordata; class Mammalia; order Carnivora; family Ailuridae; genus Ailurus; species Ailurus styani. The sequence continues at coordinate 12,687 of LNAC01001523.1, read as the reverse complement.
CCGCATTGGGCTCCCAGCTCCATGGGGAGTCTGCTTCTCCCTCTGACCTTCTCCCCTCTCATGCTCTCTCTCACTCTCTCTCTCTCTCTAATATAAATAAATAAAATCTTTAAAAAATAAATAAAATAAAATTTCCCTTTTGGGGGCATCTGGGTGGCTCAGTAGGTTAAGTGTGCCTTTGGCTCAGATCATGATCCCAGGGTCCTGGGATCGAACACTGACTGCATCAGGCTCCCTGCTCAGAGAGAGTCTGCTTCTCCCTCTCCCTCTGGTTCTCTCTCTGCTCACTCACTCTGTCTCTCAGATAAATAAATAAAATCTTTTAAAAAATAAATAAAATTTCCACTTGGTTCTACTTTATTATCTATTTCTCGTTTTGTGATATTCAGTATTTTCACTTGTATCAACCATGTTCTCAATTGCTTATGAAAGCACTTTTATAATGGCTGTATCAAAATTCTTTTCAGATAATTCTGACACTTTGTCATCTGATTGTTAGTTTCTGTTGATTGTCTTATCCCATTCAAATCGAAATTTTTCTGGTTCTTTGTATTATGAGTGATTTTCAATTTTAACCTGTTAATGTTATGGAACACTGGAACTTCTCTTTAACCAATTATTCTTTGCAACTATGCTGTCATTGGGGTGCCTAGGTAGCTCAGTGGGTTAAAGCCTCTGCCTTTGGCTCAGGTCATGATCTCAGGGTCCTGGGATCCAGCCCTGCAATCGGGCTCCCTACTCGGCAGGGAGCCTGCTTCCTCCTCTCTCTGCCTGCCTCTCTGCCTACTTGTAATCTCTCTCTCTTTATCAAACAAATAAATAAAATCTTAAAAAAAAAGAAACTGTGCTGTCAAGCAAAGAGGGGGGACCAAGTCCTTACTGCTGGGTGGTGGGATGGAAGTCCAGGCTCTATACTCATCTTCAGACACACTGGTTGGAGACGTGCTTGGTTACCAGTGGATGAATAAAGTCCAGGCTGTCTGTTTGGCTCACTCCAATATCCCATTCAGGGAGGTGGAAGGACACTTTGTATGGCTGAGCTTCAGTGGTAACCCCGGCTGCCCATTCAGCCGCTACCAGTATCATCCTGCTTGGGATATGAGAGGCTCTTCCTCCTGCTGGGTGGAGTGGTCACCCAGGATTCTCACTTAGCTTCTGATGGCACTTTGGAGGGGTTGGTGCTCTTTGTTATTACCAGACACTTGTTGATAAGGTTAAGGACAGTGCATTAATGTTTCCCTGATGCTCTAATTGAGTAGGATGTGTGTTATCAAAAAGATTTGTGTCTTGCTAGTGTTCCCCTTTCCTGGTTTTATGGCAAACGGAAGAAGGCTTTTCTTGAGGATATTTTTGTCTGTGCCTATTGGCATTTCTAGGTCACAGGCTTTTCCAGATCCTGTTTGGGATTTTGAGACAAAAAAGGAAACTGAGAAAATTCACGGCTCTTGTTTCTTGACTCCTGGGATCCCAAGCTGATCTGACATCTTCTCCTTACCTTTTAGTGTCGTGTATAGTTTTTAGGGTTTTTAGCTGTACTCAGTAGAAGAGATAAAAATAATAATAATAATAGTAAGTAAGCGTGTGAGTCTATTCTGTCTTGTCCAGAACTAAAAGTCCTAAATCAAGTCATTTTTGTGGTCTCAGAAAATCAGAAGACAAACTAAGCAGAATACAAGAATAGACACATAAGTATTCTCTTCCTTCTTATTAACAACTGCAGTTTATAATAAAAGTTCATTCATCTTACTCAAGGACATGAGTTGCAGAAACAGATTTAGAAGCAAATTTAACACCTACTTCCTATGGGAGTAAAACTTGTTCACAAAAATCTAGGATTTCATAAAAATATTTCCCAAATATCTGCCAAGTGGCTCTTGAGATCCAAGACATGAAAAAATAGAGTTGTTGTCAGTTTTGCTTATATACAGGACATGGTAGATAAGAAAGATAAATAAAAATATCATCTATGTGTTTAAGAACAGACACCAGGACACTCTCTGTGTGTGACATCTTTCTCTCCCTTTTTCTCTGTGTCTGTCTCTGTCTTTCTCTCTTGCATGCACACACATGTGGCCAGAGGAAGGAGCATCTGAACTCCTCCTGCCCCCCCCCTTTTTTTTCTCACTGGGAGAGACTGGCTGGAACCCAGCAAAGCAATAAGAGGAAGACACTATGAGCACTTTAAAAAGTCAGAAAAATCCTCTCATACTCAGGATAATCAAGATTTGACCGGAGTTTCCATGGAGACAGAATATAACTCATTATTAGCCTATAAACTCCAAATAATTTAACTAGTGATCTACAGAAATGACTCCTGTTTCTTTCCTCTACCATAGACCATAATGATGAAAGCAAAATACAAGAAAAAAAAGTTGTATTTTCAGTTCTAATAGCTTTTAAGAAGAAAGACTCTTTGGGAAAGAAATCAATTTATTACAGAAATCATATGTGCATGTTTTTTCTCTTTATTAGGTGACTTCTCAAAACGTAGAAAGCAGATATTGTATTTGGCTAATGAAGACTCTCAGGCCTTTGATCCTTAAATTTGCCCTGATGACTTATTTTTCCTTGGGTACAATAAAGCATGTTTCCACCAATCCATAAAGAGCTGTGAATTGCAGTTACCTTGGAGATTTTGTTATGGGTAAATATCAGAGCAGAACAGCCTGTTCCTCCCTACTTTGTTCTATATATGTACATTTAATTCAACAATTGGGTATTAAGGAGGGCATGTGTTGGATGACCACAGGCTGTTAATACACAACTAATGAAACATGGAACACTACAAAAAATTAAGATCTTTAGAACAATAAGTTTAGAGACTAAAGTTTTCCTATAATGTGTTTTCTGTAATGTGGTAGCTATAGTTTGCTGAGAATTCAGAGGGGTTTGTGTGTGTGTGTGTGTGTGTGTGTGTGTGTGTGTGTGTGTGTGTTACCTGTAATATGGTGTGCAAAGGAAAGCAGAGGACGTGCTCTGTAACCAATGACAGAGGAAAACTCATTTAGCTTCCCTGAACCTCATTGTCCCCCCAGGAAAAAAACGTGGTAATTTTTCTTGGCAAAAATTTTGTCAGCATGCATTGAATTTTTTCAAGTATCTGAAATTCTACATCATTATTTGAATTTTCAGCCATTCAGTAAAAAAAATCGGAATAGAAAAAAATAAACATTTGTTTTTTCTAAGTGAAAATTAATGACATTTAATGACATGTAGTATAATATAGACACAATGATATGTAGTTTATTAATTAGTATTAGCCATTGATATTTGATGACCGAGGTGGTATAATCATAGGATGAGCAGACATTTAAGTTGTTTTTTGTTTTGTTTTGTTTTGTTTTTTTATGCTCCTATTTCTAGCTACAGAATCTTTATCTCCTTTGGTAGTGAAGGAGTTTGGGAGGAAAATGGATTCCATCTTGTCTGCCATCAAAGCAGATTGACTTATACTAGGCAAGAGGTCACTCATTACATTTGTAGACATTTTGCCTTCCTTTGACCCAAATGGTGCTTTCTACCTCTCTTTATTACTGCATTTATATATAATCCTAATTATGCCTTATGGTCTACTTCTGGCAATAGACTAAAGCTCCCAGACAGCTGAGTGGGCATTTTATTCACCTTTGTGTCAATAACACATTGCTTGGCACATGATAGGATCTTGAAAAATTTCTGATAAATTAATAAATTCACTTGGGGGCGCCTGGGTGGCTCAGTGGGTTAATGCCTCTGCTTTCGGCTCAGGTCATGATCTCAGGGTCCTGGGATCGAAGCCCGCATCGGGCTCCCTGCTCAGCGGGGAGCCTGCTTCCCCTCTCTCTCTCTGCCTGCCTCTCTGCCTCCTTGTGATCTCTCTCCCTCTGTGAAATAAATAAATAAAATCTTTAAAAAAAAAATAAAAAAAAAATAAATTCACTTGGGAACTTTCTTTGCTTAAAAATAGCCCATTTTAAAAACAGGCAGTCATAAATGATCAACAGAGCACAAAATTAATCTTATACTTTACACACCAGGCAAATATATAAGCAAAATAAGCTTTACATTCAATTTTTATTCACTCATCAAGCATTTCCTAAAGTCTTCATTTGAATTGACCTGATATGTATGTATATACCTCTTAAATGCAGGGCACCATTATACTTACTTTAGCATATACAAAGTCAAGTGAAATAGTCACTCCTTCCAAGCCTGAAACCCGTGATGGTTCAACCTGACTGAATCTACTGATATTGGGGTGATTTTCTTTCTCAGGGGCTGGCTGGTTTGTTTGTTCTTCTTCCCATTTGGAAAGCTTCAAACAGCTTCCTACTCTTCCCACAAGGGTTGACATAGGGACATGTTCCTTGAGGCTGTGCTCTGAGGGAGGGATGGAGACAAAGGGAAGTCTGCTACTTGTGAAGAGAAAGCAATGGTAGAAAAGAAGACAACTGTGTGGCCATGGAAAGAAGAATAGTATTTGAATCAAATCTTCCCCATCACTAGAAGAACCTGTTTGAAATGACTTTAGATAGAAAAGGTGCAGTTTTACTTTCAGTGTTTGGAAAAATGTAGAAGAAACATCAATAATTCAAGGAGTGCACAGAGTTTGAGTGCTTTCAAGAAAGAAGTTCCAGAATAACTACTCAGAAATATAAAATCTCACCTCAAACAATAGAAATATTATAAGGATTTCCTTGGTAAAGAACAGAAATATACCATGATAAATTTTAATCTGTAAATCAAGTATTCATGTAAGTGAGAGTCCTTCCTTTTGAGGCTTATCCTTACTGCCACTGTCTTAATTCCATCCCTCCTCATATTTTTTGTAGATAGGTAGCTCCTGGACTAGTTAAGTAGCTACTACGCCCTTTCCCATAAATCTTTCCTCAATGTAATCCTACAACTCAGCATGTAATATGCAGATAAAATGATCAACAGATCCATGATATAGACTCCATAACATTTTCTTCTGTTCTTGCTGAGTTAAGTGTCCTATAGATAGGAGTGAAATCTTGTTAGTTGATTGTATTGTTCAGTTATTCTATATCTTCCTTATTTTGTGCCTAGTCGTGGTGGTGAGAGTGTGGTGTTGAAACCCCCAACACTATTTGTGAACTTGTCTATTTATTTTTTTAGTCTTTTTTTTTTTTGCATGTAGTTTACAGTTGTGTTGTTTTTGACACCCTTATTTAAAATCACTGTCTTCTTGGCAATTGATCTTTTTTATCATCATGTAATGTGCTTCTTTAATATCAGATAATTATCTTTGTTCTGGAATCGATTTTATCCTTTATTAAGGAAAGATTCTTTCTAAATCTCCCTGATTCACTGGGATAAGAAGTTCTGTTTCTCACTCTTTTAGGAAGGTTCTGTGGCTCTGTCTTGTACTTGGTGAGGCCCCGGGGTCATATCATATAGCAATGTCAGTTGTCACAGTTGGAGTGATGACCCATTGCCAGAAGAGAGAAAGATTAAGAAAAGCTGATGTCATGGGATAACTGACAGTAACTGCTTTTGTACCTATGGGTTTTCTCACCCAAGAAAGAGACAGTATAGAAGAGATCTTGCAGATAGTTAAAAATCTTGACAAAAAAGATTTAGAAGAAATATGGGCTGAGTGAACAAAGGAAGTAATTCACAGGTTGGCTTTTTCTTTTCTTGGTTCAAACACAGTCATTCTCCTTAAAGACTCCATGATATGTCTGATAGTTATGTTTTCCAAACAATTTTTTTAAAGCTTTGAAGTAAAAACTTGGTAAAATTGATTTCATCAAGTTAACCAATAAACAAACATATCTCTTACAATATAAATCAGGAACCCATGCTTGCCTTTTAGATATGAAGGTTTAATTTAATAAAATGTATATTTTGTTCAATTCAGTAATTTTAGTTTTTATGCATCAGTGCTTCAAGAAAAATTAATTCAGTATTTAATGGATTAAAGGTTAATGAATTTGTGTTGGTTTTAGGAAACCAGGATAATTTCATCATAAGCTATATTCTATATTGTATATTGTATATTGTCAGTACTCACTCTAAAAGTAATAAAATGAGTGACTGTCACATCTTAGAGAGCTAATTATCTTAGGGCTAATTAATTAAAGAATTAAGGAATTGTTGGCTTGGAAGGAATCTTTGAGATGGTTTTGTTCAGCTCCCAATTTTGTAAAGGCAAAACTGATGCCCAGTAAGGGGAACTGGCTGAGAATGTTACCTAAGGGTGGGTGGGTCAGGGCACCTTACCCCTGCAAGATGTTTAGGTGACACCAAGGACACAAAGAAAATTTATAATCTTATTTATATTATATTATATTTATGTTATTATATAATATTATTTATATAATATATAATATCCTTATGTTGGGGGATTTATACTCTTAAGAATAAGATGAAAGTCTTCAGTAGGTCATATGTAGAAGAAATATTTTCAAAAAATGTGTTTAATGTGTTTTGAGTAAAAATAGAATTATTGAATCAGCACAATTAGGCAAAAGGTCATGATTAGCAAGATCATGTCTCAAAGATATATTTGGATATGCAGACACTTAAGTATATATTTGGGGTTATGTCTATCACAAGAGAAAGAATTCAGATAATGAAACTGGCACCGGTGACAATGACTAAGATGGTAAGGCTTAGAGTAAGAAATTTACCTTATTTTATAATAGATTGAGTCTAGAAGACATATTATAAAAGTCTGGATCACATGAGATCCTATGGTAAGTATCTCAGTTTTTAGTTCTGAGGATTCACATTAACAGATGAGCTGCTGATTGAAATCTGTTGATATTTTATCGCTTTTTGCACATCAAGTTCCAATTAAATGTAAACAAATGTGAACTTTCAGGTGCAGATAAGTAACATTAAGAATCATTTACTTTTTTAAAGAATTATTTACTCTTTTCTATTAAATCATTTATCAATTCTTTTCTAACTTTTAGAATAATCTACTATCTTAACTACTTTGGTTTGATAAACAGAATTCACAACATTTTTATTTACTTCCTTCTGAAATTCAACATCAATGACCTTAATAAAATTCCCAAATCAGATCCTTATTTTATTAGGTTTTTATTATTGTGAGGAGCAGCTGTTCAATGTTAACACCTTCTCTGTCATTTAACAAGTGTTACATTCATCAACAGACTTTGGCCATCACCCCATATTTATTCATTGCCTTTTGCAAGTGAATTAAAATGGAAAGGCTATTTAAAAACATTACCAGCCTTTTCTCAGCCATATTAAAAACATTTTAAAAAGCTTAAAGTCAAACAATAATTGTTTTTGATAAACAATAATATTTTATAATATAAAGAGGGAAAAGTGAGTTGGCCTCACTTCTTTATAGGCTTTCATCTTCTTTCACTCTTTTCACATAAATTCTTCTTCTTTTCAAATAGCTTTTCAGAAACAGGAGGAAGGTTAGTCTATGAAATAGGTAATGGAAAAATAAAATACTAATGTAGCAGAATACTGAAAGAACACCCTTTTTCTCCACATCCTCATGGGCTTTGTCATGAATGATGAATATGTTTGCATGTGTATCTGATATTTATAACATTTTCTTTTATATGGAGCTGAAATGCTGCTAAGAAATACCCTTCTTAGGGGTACCTGGGTGACTCAGTGGGTTAAGCCTCTACTTTCCGCTCAGGTCATGATCTCAGGGTCCTGGGATCGAGCCCCACACTGGGCTCCTGCTCAGCGGGGAGCCTGCTTCCCCCTCTCCCTCTGCTTACCTTTCTGCTTACTTGTGATCTCTCTCTCTCTCTCTGTCAAATAAATAAGTAAAATCTTAAAAAAAAAAGAAATACCCTTCTTAGATATTCTTGAAAATTGTTATTTTATATGTTTATTTCCACTGATACCCTGAGTCCAAGTCTATGTGTTTAGGCTTTTAATTTGGTTAATTATGAAAAAAATTTTTAAAGATTTTATTCATTTATGTGAAAGGGAGAGAACACAAGCTGGGGAAAGAGGGAGAGGGAGAAGCAGACTTCCCGCTAAGCAAGGAGTCCAATGCAGGGCTTGACCCCAGGACCCTGGGATCATGACCTGAGCTAAAGACAGATGTTTAACTGACAGAGGCACCCAGGTGCCTCAAAAATTTGATTTTCTTTTTGGAAAGACCTTTATAAATTTTAACTTATTTCAAGCAACTTTCAGTTGTTGTTAGTGCTGTTAATGAAGTGAGATGGTATTTCCTTTTTATTAGTTGATATTTTCTTTAAGCAACAAGAAGTAGAATACATTAGAAAAACTGAAATCACTTTTTATTTGCCTCCTAATACCTGTCTACACTGCTGTGCCACACACAAGAATTTGGTGTGTATTTGTCCAATCATTATATTTTTACTTCCACTAACTAGCTATATTATCTATAAAATCTATAGTATGGCTTGGTGTGTCTTCGAATTCACAAAATGATTAGGTATTTTAACTTGCAGCTGGCACACTTAACTTTATGTTTTTGAAAACTAGCTATGTGGATATGTATAGGTCTACTTTATCCATATTCATTTAACTGCTATGCAGTGTTCTGTTTTTCTGAATCACAGTTTAGTTAGATTGTTTTGACATTTCCATTTTGAGGGCTAAAATAATGCAGCAGAGAACAATTTCATCCATGTTTCCTATTCTTACCTATGACATAATTTCTAGAAAATTCACATGCAACTTACTTAATGGGGGTTACTATTCAGAAAACGTAAAGAACTACTGTGTATCAACTAAGGAAACAAAAGGGCAACACACTAGGAAAATAGGCCAAGGTTATGGACAGGGGATTTGGAAAAGGAATAACTTGAGTTAGCAATTAACTGTTAAAGAAAGAAAGGGAAGATGGAAAAGAAAGGGAAGGAGGACGAGAAGGAGGAGGAGAAGGAAAAGGAAAAGAGAAAAAGGAAGAAAGTAAACAGTAATATTTTAAAGTAAACAGTGAAATAATATTTGCATTCATGAGACTGCAAATCTTAAAATGTCTGATGATATCAAATATTGGTAAGGATATGCAAAAATAGGAAATTTTTCCTATATGTTTCTGAAGGAAGTTAAAATTGGTAAATTACTTTGGCAAATAACTGGTGGTAGGAAACAATGTTTTATTTATGTATTTATTTATTTATCTATCTGTTTATTTATTTATTTATTTATTTATTTATTTATTTATTTTTTATTCTTTGCCCCAGGGGTACAGGTCTGTGAAACATCAGGCTTACATCTTTCACAGCATTCACCAAAGCACAAACCCTCCCCAATGTCCATAACCCATCCACCCTATCCCTACCCTCCCACCACCCAGTAACCCTCAGTTTGTTTTGTGAGATTAGGAGTCTCTTAATGTTTGTCTCCTTCCCCATCCCATCCTGTTTCATTATTTTTCCCTCCCTACCCCGCACAACCCCCCACCCTGACTCTCAAGTTCCTCATATCAGAGAAATCATATGATAATTGTCTTTCTCTGATTGACTTATTTCGCTCAGCATAATACCCTCTAGTTCCATCCACGTCATTGCAAATGGCAAGATTTCGTTTCTTTTGATAGCTGCATAGTATTCCACTGTATATATATACCACCTCTTCTTTATCCATTCATCTGTTGATGGACATCTAGGTTCTTTCCATAGTTTGGCTATTGTGGACATTGCTGCTATAAACATTCGGGTGCACGTGCCCCTGAGGATCATTACCTTTGTATCTTTAGGGTAAATACCCAGTAATGTGATTTCTGAGTCATAGGGTAGCTCCATTTTCAACGTTTTGAGGAATCTCCACACTGTTTTCCAGAGTGCCTGCACCAGCTTGCATTCCCACCAACAGTGTAGGAGGGTTCCCCTTTCTCCGCAACCTCGCCAACATCTGTCGTTTCCTGACTTGTTGATTTTAGCCATTCTGACTGGTGTAAGGTGGTATCTCGCTGTGGTTTTGATTTGTATTTCTCTGATGCCGAGTGATGTTGAGCACTTTCTCATGTGTCTGTTGGCCATTTGGATGTCTTCTTTGGAGAAATGTCTGTTCATGTCTTCTGCCCATTTCTTGACTGGGTTATTTGTTTTATGGGTGTTGAGTTTGAGAAGCTCTTTATAGATTTTGGATACTAGCCCTTTATCTGATATGTCATTTGCAAATATCTTCTCCCATTCTGTCAGTTGTCTTTTGGTTTTGTTGACTGTTTCCTTTGCTGTGCAAAAGCTTTTAATCTTGATGAAGTCCCAATAGTTCATTTTTGCCCTTGCTTCCCTTGCCTTTGGTGATGTTCCTAGGAAGAAGTTGCTGCGGTTGAGGTCGAAGAGGTTGCTGCCTGTGTTCTCCTCGAGGATTTTGATGGATTCCTTTCTCACATTGAGGTCTTTTATCCATTTTGAGTCTATTTTTGTGTGTGGTGTCAGGAAATGATCCAGTTTCATTTTTCTGCATGTGGCTGACCAGTTTTCCCAACACCATTTGTTGAAGAGACTGTCTTTTTCCCACTGGACATTCTTTCCTGCTTTGTCGAAGATTAGTTGACCATAGAGTTGAGGGTCCATTTTTGGGTTCTCTATTCTGTTCCACTGGTCTATGTGTCTGTTTTTGTGCCAGTACCATACTGTCTTGATGATGACAGCTTTGTAATAGAGCTTGAAATCTGGAATTGTGATGCCGCCAACTTTGCTTTTTTTTTTCAACATTCCTTTGGCTATTCGGGGTCTTTTCTGGTTCCATATAAATTTTAGGATTATTTGTTCCATTTCTTTGAAGTAAATTGCTGGTATTTTGATGGGGATTGCATTAAATGTGTAGATTGCTCTAGGTAGCATAGACATTTTCACAATATTTCTTCTACCCATCCATGAGCATGGAAACTTTTTCCACTTCTTTGTATCTTCCTCAATTTCTTTCATGAGTACTTTATAGTTTTCTGAATACAGATTCTTTGCCTCTTTGGTTAGGTTTATTCCTAGGTATCTTATGGTTTTGGGTGCAGTTGTAAATGGAATTGACTCTTTAATTTTTCTTTCTTCTGTTTTGTTGTTGGTATATAGAAATGCAACTGATTTCTGTGCATTGATTTTATATCCTGACATTTTATGAATTCTTGTATGAGTGCTAGCTGTTTTGGAGTGGAGTCCTTTGGGTTTTCCACATAAAGTATTATACCATCTGCAAAGAGTGAGAGTTTGACTTCTTCCTTGCCAATTTGGATGTCTTTTATTTCTTTTTGTTGTCTGATTGCTGAGGCTAGGACTTCTAGTACTATGTTGAATAGCAGTGGTGATAGTGGACATCCCTGCCATGTTCCTGACTTGAGGGGCAAATCTCTCAGTTTTTCTCCATTGAGAATGATATTCGCTGTGGGTTTTTCGTAGATGGCTTTGATGGTATTCAGGTATATACCCTCTATGTTTAGGAAATGATTTTTAAATAAGTTAAATATCTATACATTAATACATTCACATTTATACCTCTCAATTGTTAAAAGATTTTTATTATGAATAAATATTTATTACGAATGAAGGGAGGCTTTTTTTTTTGAACTATTGATGTAATGCTACAGTTTCTTACTTTATAATGTAATTTCTGAGACTAAGTCAACCTTGTGTTCCAGGCATAAACTGTATTTGCTCATGATGATTTATTGTTTTTATACACATTTAGTTTTGATCCAAGTATTTATTTAGGATTTTTGTATTTTTGAGTTTGGCAGAATAATGTCCCTCCAAAGATGTATGCATCAGAATCCCCAGAACCTGTAAATGTCCTCTTACATAAGTAAGGGGACTTTGCAGATGTGATTATGTTAAGTATTTGAGATGGAGAGATGATCCTAGTGTCTGGTATGTGAATCTAATTACAGGAGTTCATTTTTTTTGAAGATTTTATTTATTTATTTGATGGAGAGAAACACAGCAAGAGGGACACACAATCAGGGGGCATGAGAGAGGGAGAAGCTGGCTTCCCACGTGTCAGGGACCCCGATGCAGGGCTTGATCCCAGGACCCTGGGATCATGACCTGAGCCGAAGGCAGACACTTAATGACTGAGTCACCCAGGTGCCCCACAGGAGTTCTTATAAGAGAGAGGCATAACACCAGAGTCAGAGAAGGAAACATGATAAGAAAACAGCAAAGTGATGTCAGACTTGACCAAGGAATGCCACAGTCTCTGGAAACTGTAAAAAGCAAGGAAATGATTCTACCCGTGGTCTTCCACAGGAGCATGCAACCCTGCTAACCCATTTTAGACTTCTAAACACCAGAACCTCAAGAGCTGCAGTTTGTGCCACTATATTTGTGGCAATTTGCTGCAACAGCAATAAAAAAATGAAAAGAATGTCTTTAATTGCTTTTGATATTCTTTTTGTATTTTGTTTTGTTTTGTTTATTGTCAAGGTTATTTTCCCATCATAAAATCAGTTAAATAGCTTCCTGTTTTCTTTTTGTTTTTGTTTTATTCTCTGAAACAATTTTACAAAAGAGAAATCATCCACTCATTGAACATTTGTTAAAGAAACTCCCCAGACTATGTATGTTTTCTGTGTGGGTGAGGGTTGGGGAAAGGAGTTGGCAAAATATTTTACAACAATTTCAGTTCTCTTAGTTGCTTATGGTAGCTTCCTGTTCTCAGTTTACCTTTAGTTTGTTTTGATAAAGAAAAATTCTGCAGAGAATATCCTATTTCATCTAAAATTTTAAATTTATTCACACCAGGTTGTTTGTAATATTTTTT